>NEWO01000055.1:1935321-1950049 GCA_003013225.1 Phalaenopsis aphrodite | reverse complement strand
GACAATCAATTCAATAAATTTGCTTGGCAGATCACTCTCTTCATTAGTTTGCACATCTAGTTATTTTTTATTTCCTCTTGCATTTATTGTTTCATATGTAGCAACTTATACAACATACCTAAGGCTGAATCAAACTTACAATAAAATTATAAGTGTTGCATGCTAGAAGATTCACAGTGGTGAAGTGATATTTAATGTCTTACCGTTTGAACATAAAAAATGTGCCAGCTCCAATCCCGGGAAGATCCAACGGTCCAGAAGAAATGAATTACGATAAAAGAGGGCCCATGATAGAAGATGAGTAAACCCCTTATCTAATTAGATGTAACTGTTTGAGCCAAAGACGAAAGCCGATCGAGTCATAAGAAAGATAAAAAGATTGACCGAAACATCCACATTTGAACCAATTAGAGTAAAGCAGGAGAGATAATCATTCGAGCTTACCACTGTAAGAAAGTTTATTGAAGGCATCGACCTACCTTCTAGTATATCCAACCCAAGAAAATAATCAAATTCTTCACTATTACCAACTGTCTCACGGACGTCCCAAGGCTCCTCATCAGGAACCAAGAATTGATAATATAATAGTATTATAGTCATCCCATAGGCTCTCCTCATCCTGGATTGAGCTACTTTTTTGTGTTACGGTGATTCACCCTCTACATGATGGTTTAATGTCATCCCATCGATGGGGGCTCCTTATCCCGAGATTGTGAGTCGATACATAGACCAAGATCAACGAATAGACAATGTCTAGCCCACTGAATCAATCATGTCAACCTAACGCTAATCAAGCACAGCCAACCGACGATGCTTGCCCTAACTAACCGACCAAATTGGCCTTGTCAAGTTTAAGCTCAATTAGTCTGCTAATCGAGCTAAAGAACAGTCAAATGATAAACTCATATATGTAAAGTACCTAGAATAACCTATATAACCCTCATTAAAGTGAGGGTAGAAATGTTATATCACTATAGTATACCCTTTTTCTATAAATAGGGAGATCATTTTATGAATAAGAAAAGATAGACCAAATGTATTGCTCTTCATTAATGTTCACTCCTCTCTCTCTCTCTCTTCTTTCAAATACTTTATTCCTTGGGGTGTAATTCACAAAAAAATCATGTTTCAACATCCTAAAAGGTGTGATGAGCATGTAACATACCACATACAATAAGAGGAGTAACACACAAAGAAGAAACATATATTAAAGACATTGATAATTTGGAGCGCACAAGAGAGTTCATGAACCAACAAACCCAAGAGCTGAAGGATTAAATGTTGGATGTCATCCGAGAGGCGCTAGCTTGGGTAAGGGAGAAACATCCTCGAGAGAAAGGGTTGACACCCAACAGCTACAGAGCCCTCTAAGATTTGAGCAGAGAATGAGACTCTCAGTACTTTGATAGTGTTGCGTCAACATCAATCAATTGAAAATAGTTCGGGCGTGCTGAGGAATCCCAAAAACTAGAGAATGTATTCTTTCGATAAATCACCAAAGCTAAGCCTCTAGAGAGGTTTAAGATCCAAACATTGGAGTCCTACAAGGGTAGAATCAATTCAACTTATAACATAGCCTTATTCGGGTCGACAATGTGTCTGTTGAGGATCATAGATGCACTAAAGTGTTTCCTTTTTTTCACCACACTGAGATAGTTGGTCTTAAGGTAGTTCAATGCATTTTCATTAGGAGTAATCGCATCATTCGCCAACTCAAATAAATATTTGTGGCACAGTTTGCCAGTGCCCAGAAGCCACAAAAGAATTTACAGGCTCTTCTGCAAATCAAATAAGGGTAGAACGAAAACTTTCACTCATTTATTATCCATTTCCATAAGGAGATGTTGGAAATACGAAATTTGGAGCCATAGTAGCTCACTCCACCCTAGCTCAAGGACTAAAAGAAGGACAATTTTTGGTATGCTTTTGGTTCTGTTGTGTCCAAATTGACTTGTCAAATTATTAGAGATGACCAATAACTATATATTATTCTAAGACTATAACTCCATCCCCACTTCCTCCAGAGGAGAATCCTCCAACTATAGCCCCCAAAAGATGGCTCTGTATAATAACAGGTGGAGATCAAGAGATGAATCACGCCTCCGTCAGGTGACAGGTGGAGACCAAGAGATGAATCATGTCTTTCACCTCTCCAAGATACAAATATGTCAGGCAGCACCAATATCACAAGGCAAATTGATAGAACACACAAATAAGGGAGTCAAGCTTGATATGTTGGCTAGTGATCGACTTATTACAACAAGCATCTATTGCCCAAATTAGAGCTACCAAAAATGACTTCATTGAGAGACTCGATAGCCGAGATAGTGGAGGACATCTAGATATAAAGTACTTTAAGAGAGCACACCTGATAAAAACCAGAGTTTTATTTCTGAGACCTGAAGAAATACTACACCTATCACCGAAATCATGACCTTAACACATAAGAATGTCAACATCTCCAAAACTTGATCGACGAGTTGATCAAGGTCGAAAAGTTGAAGGTGCTTGTAGCTCCAGAAGAAACGATTCAGAGGCCATACACACACACACACACACACACACACACACATAACATATATACATACATATATACATATACATATATATACATATATACATACATATATAGACATATACATATACATATATATACATATATATACTTACACACACACACACACACACACACACATATATATATACATATATATATATATATATATATATATATATATATATATATATATATATATATATATATATATATAGACACACACACACACACACCTGTGTGAGTTCTCCTAGACCGAATTTAAGTCAAGCGGTGATTCGACTTCTACCAATTTAATAGTCTGATTTTAACACGCCAGTTTAACAAATCAACCACGCTAAATAATTTGTTTGGTCAATTATCCAAGCAAATTTAGTCATATAATTCAGCAGATAAGCTTGGTTTATCTATGCAGTCAATCAATTTAACGAGGCAAATCAGTGAACTAGTTCGACGGATCAATCTCATCATTAGGCTACAGCTCTAGCTATTTTATATTTTTTTTACTTTGAACAATGCATTTTTATTTCTTATGTAGTAACTTATATAGCATACTTAAGGTATCAAACCTATAATAGGATTATAAGTGTTACATGTTAGAAGATTCATGACGGTAGAGTGATGTTTAATATCTTAGCATTTATACATAAAAAATGTTCCCGTGCAGAACCTAAAGAGATCCAAAGGTCCAAAAAAGAGGAAGTTCAACAAAGGAGGGCCCACTGATGGAAGATAAGGAGATCCACTTATTCGATTGGATGTAGCCTTCCGAGCCAAACCCGAATGCTGTCCCAGCCAAAAAAAGGACAAATAAGCGGTCAATCGATTTGCATTTGAACTAATTGAGCTGAAGCAAGATAGATAAGCATCCGAGCTACACATTGTAAGAAAGCTGATTGAAGGCATCAACCAACCTTCCGGTAAATCTAACCTGAGAAAATTATCAAGTTCCTCATTATCACCAACTGTCCCATGGATGCCTCAGATGCTCCACAAAAGGGACAAAGAATTGATAATAAAATAGAGTATTATAATCATCACACAGGCTCTCCTCATCTAGGAACCAGCTACTTATCATGCTATGATGATTCACCCTCAATATGATAGCTCAGTCTTTCATCACCAATACGAGCTTCCCATTTAGAGATCGAGGTTCGTTAACCAGATTAAGATCAATCGACCAATAAAGCCAAGACTACCGAATCTCTCTTGCTGACTTGAAACTAATCAAGCTCAGCCAATCAGTGATGTTGGCTCTGCCTAGCTGACTGGATTGTCCTCACGAAGTTGAAGCCATAGTATCCCAACAGGCCTAGCCAGAGAGCAGTCAATCGATAAACTCACATATGTAAAATACCTAGAATATCTTGTACAACCCCCATTAAAACAGGGGAAAAATTGTAATATCACTATATTGTACATTCTTTCTTATAAATAAAGAGATCATTTTATGAATAAGAGATGATAGTTAAAACATACTAATAGTTGTTACTGTTCAATCCTCTCTCTCCCTCTTCCCTTTCAAATGATTTAATACTGAATGTGTGTTTTACAGACAAATTAGGATTTAATATACTAAAAAAATGCGGTGAGCGTGAATAATGTCACATTTAATAAGAGGAACAACATATGGAGGATAAACTCTTATCTGTAACACCGGTAATATGGAGTGCATAAGAGAATTAATGAAACAACAAATCCAAGAGTTGAAGGATCAAATACTAAATGTCATTTGAGAGGCACTCGCTCGGGGAAGAGAGGAGCATCCTCAAGAGGAAGGGCCGACACCGAATGATCGAAGAGCCCCTTAAATTTGGACAGAAGATGTGACTCCCAAAACTTTGATAGTGTTGGGTCGACGCCAATCGATTGGCATCAGTTCGAACTTACTGAGGTGCTCTGACAACTAGAGAGTATGTTCTTTTAGCAAATCATTGAGGTTGAGCCCCTATAGAGATTCAAGATCCCAACATTAGATCCCTACTTGGGTGGAGCTAATCCAAAAGACCATATAGCTTAGTTCAAGTTGACTGTGTGTCTGATGAGGATCACCGGCGCACTGAAGTGTTGACTTTTTTTCACCACCCCGAGGGAGTTTGCCCTCAGGTTGTTCAATGTATTGCCACCAAGAGTAATCATGTCATTCACTGAATTCAAGCGAATATTTTTGGCACAGTTTTCCAGCATCCAAAAACTACAGAAGAGTTCATAGGATCTTCTGAATATCAGACAAGGGAAAAGCAAGAGCCTTTGCTCATTTATTATGTTAAAGGTTGTATGTTGTATTTTATGGGAAAACACACTCAAGAAACAATAAAAGTTTTATGGTGCTGAGAGATTCAAACCACAAGGTCTGAAAAGTTAGAAATAAAAGTATATTTTATACAAGCATCTCTTCTACTTTTCGCTCATTCCCTATCTTCAAAGACCCTTCACATCTATGTGTACAGCTCCTCACAAGACATGACACTATAATAGATGTCTTCATACTAACTTTATGGGTCATCTGACAAATAAAGAAGCCCGAAAACATTTCAACCATAATTATTCTAAGTTTGCAGCCAAATCATTCAGCGTTAGGCTTTAACGTATATGCAGATGGGTTCACAAAATATAGTAAGGTTTCACAACCCAACTCATGTCGGCCAACAATTATTAAGCCATATAACTTACCACCTGATATGTAAATGACCATGCCATCTTTATTAAGCATTTGTTTATACATCTATCTTACGAGGTTATAACAGGGGCACGGTACAATACATGTGGATGCATCCATCTGTGATGTGTATCTTTTACATGTCTAATTATTTAAATTTTAAAAACTCATTATGATAGTTTACTAAATAATGTAATGTTGGGATCCATATGCTAGGCATGAATCCTGCATGAGATAATTACTTTCAATTCATATTATTTTGAGTAAAAAATGCTAATGGATCAAACAATTGATGAGGTGCATTTGCAACCAATGTTATATGTATTTCAGATCTCATGTGAAGTATCAGAGAGACATGTTACATGCTATCTCAATGATAAGAAGCATCAAACTTCGACTTTATATTCTTCTTTTAACTACGATGAAGTTCAACCATTTTTTGAGTAATTTTTTTAACACTTAAAATTAATTTAAGTTATTACTAGGAGTTTCATACTGATCTTCTTACATAATTTACAATGATGTGGTCATGTTATTTACCAGCAATTTAAACATAGCTGGCGACTTTGTTATAAAAAAAATATATTAAAGAAGAATTTCCCACGCGATTCAAATTACAAGTACATTCTAATAACTCCTCAATTCACTAGCATGGAAATTGAACACTAAAATTAAAAATAATTATATATTAAAATTTGTAATAGGTTCATGATTGGAACAACAAAATTATGGATCAGGACTTAAATTTTCTTGGTTGGGGACGAGCACTCCCGTTCAACTCAAAGTCGGAGGTCTACACGTCGGCTGGTGACGAACTTGACTGGCGAACTACAGGTGAAATACAATGCTGATTTGTGCCAGAGATGAGACAGTGACAGACTCGAGGCCAAAGTTGTGTTGTGCAAATGCAAACTGCCATACAACATCGTTGGAAGGGACCTCTTATAATGATGTGTCGGATGAGGATGACGATGATGATGCCCCGTAGAGTTTTATTTTTATTTTTTTAATTTTCTATTTGGATGTGAGATTTTTTGTATATTTATTTTGTAAACATTTTAGGAATTGATATTTTGGATGAATTACTAGATTTTTCTCAAGTTTTGTATAATGATCACATTCGTTGTGAGTTTCTATATATATTTGTTAAATCTTTTGTGAGAGATGGTTGATGTTAGTGTGGAATGTTATGATTACTATTTGCATGTGTAAAAATTTTGATTAATTATATATATATACACACTAATTTAATCGTTAATATGCGGCTATTTAATTCTAGCACAAGTTGTACTACACTCTAACGTCGACGCAAATCTAACACAATTTTCTAGTAGAGAAAATTAAACTCAAGTTCAGTCGTTAATGATACGTATGATCATTTTTCGTCATACGTATATTGACTAGCAAATAATCGAAAAATTATTCCATACGAACGGACACCGCTTGCATCTTGTATGTGGTGTAGATGCATGCGGTGTCCGATCTTGACCGTAAATCAGTTGATCTACGGTCAGGATGTATTTCGGTGGGCCTCACCTAAATTTTTTTTTTAAAAAAACTGAAATATATCTTAACCGTAGATCGCCGTGATCTACGGTCAGGATCGGAAACCGCATACAGAGATGCATGCGATGTCCATACGCAATAATTTCTCCAAATAATCAAATGTAAAACCGTTGCAAATGTTTGCGGTGGAAATTATTTGACGCAAACTCTTTTGCGATTGCCGTTTTAGCGCAAGCGCAAGATTGTTTTCCACCGAATTTCAACCTATGATAGCAATCTTCAGTGGAAATTCATGCCATTACCAACTTATTTTTCAGCTGGTAATTTTAGTTTTTACGCATACTGCATCTCTTGAATATTCACCTTCTCCCCCACTATTTTCATTACTAAAAAAAGACTTTAGCCATGTTGAGCTCATTATTTTGTCATTCCATTTTTCCCGACTAAAAAGAAGTGTAGACATTTGTAATCTCAACGTAATATCTTATTATTTTGTCTAGTTTAAGCCTTATCATATTTTTTGCTTAATTCTTCATGTAAAATTTGTCTTTTTGCGGTTTCTCTTATGATTATTATTATTATTCTATAAATGTTTTAGGCAAATTAAGACAAACCGCCCCTAATCTATTGCCACAAATTTTATAGCAAGTAATTCAACATGATAAGTTAATAACATGTATCTAAATAAAAAATCAGAGAAGGCCAGCTGCGATTAGAATTAACGAAAATTAATTTTCTGGAGAGCTGCTTCACTAAACAATAATTTTTATAGACGCCACTCAAGCCAAACAAAAACATATGCGGTTTATAATCTCTTGGTAAAAGGACGTGCTGCTGCTAGGGCTGTCAAAAAAGCTCATTATTCATGAACAACTCGTGTTCGGCTCGTTAAGCAAATCGTGTTTGGCTCGTTCCTTAAGTAAACGAGCCGAACACGAACAAGTTTTTAAAGCTTGAATTATAGACGAGCCGAACATGAATAACTCTTTGTTCGCTCGTGTTCAGCTAATTTTAGCTCGAAATAATATATATATATATATAATTATTTATATAATAATATACTGCATATATTATATATATTTACATCTAAGTTTAAATCATAACAACTCATGTGGTAACCTAATTAGTGCTTCTTTTGAGTACATTTAGTCCATATTTGAATCTAACACTTTACATCTATTTTTTTCAATTTAATTTTATCAAGCCAATTTAGAGCCGAACACGAACACGAATTTTTAAATCGAGCAGAACACAAACACACTATTCACGAGCCAATTTCGAGCACGAGCCAAGCCTAAGCTTGCTCAAACTCGACTCGTTTACAGCCCTAGCTGCTGCTATGCCTGCTTTCAATGTAGATGAACATTGTTAACTCGTCTAATGCAGCGATGTAGTGCCTACTCTTGTAGTTGCGATTTCAGGCTTGCAGATCTGCACGTATGAGACTGATAAATCCTCCTTTACTCGCGTGATAAATACACTACCAGCTTTTATGAGTAGACGAGAAATCCTTTGCCTGTAGCTTTCGGCTTTCTCTTAAAGGCATTTGCTTCGAGTCGCTTTCCATGCCTACACAAGTCTTTCCAAGCCCTAGACATCTCGTACGACATGGCTTCGAATTTCAACACCTACGTGGTTGGTTACGTGATCCGATCCGGTGATTCAGAGTTTTCTTTTTTTCTTTTTTTTTCTTACTGCTGCAATTAGTTTGTAAAACATGTTATTATGGATTATAGCAATAATTAAGAAATTAAATTTCATATCTCTCCAATTTAAATTTCGCATTAAAAATTTTTGGTGAAAAGGAAGATTTTTATGGAAAAGTGTTCACATGAGGCATTTATTTGAATTGATGAGCCACGTGTCAATCAATGCATATGTCTATCTTTTTGCTTGCATTAGGTGCGGTGAACTGTATGATGATCCGAATGCGGCTACACTTGCGAGCATTAGGTGCGGTGAACTATACGATGATCCGAATGCGGCTGATCCAAACTGTCGTCCGGACATGTATTTGCAGCACATAATATTTATTGCTTGCAAGAGCTAAGAAAATAATGTATTATTTTAATTTAAATTTAAATTTAAATAAAAAAACTAGTGTATTAGAAAATTTTAAATTAGAGAGAATGAACTATTTATCTATGCTTTACACAAAAAAAGGCATATTTGCATGTTAAAAAGCTCAACAAATATGCAAAATTTCTAAAAAAAATAATAGAAAAACACAAGTGGATTAAAAGAATGTTATTTGTTTTAACTTCGTAAGTTACGTTGGGTAATGTTGAGACCCAGTTCATCGCAATTTAATTAATTGTTGTTAACTAGCTTCCTAATTAAGAATCTTACCTACCTGTCACTTCTCAAAAGAGCTCTTAGGGGTGGTGAGCTCCCCGGGACTTAAATACTTCTTTTCGGCCATACACCTACCCGATGTTGGACTTTTTGTCCGTGACATTTTCCTCCACCCAATCACGTGACACCCTCGTCACGGGTCAGCTCCACCGAGGGTCCCACTGTACCATGGAGAGTTCACACACCTGACAGACAGTAATCTACTCTAATACCACTTGTCACCTCCCAAAAGAGCTCTTAGGGGTGGTGGGCAGCCCGTGACCTAAATACTGTTTTTAGGCCCTACACCTAACCGATGTGGGACCTTTTGTCCGTGACATACCGCTCACCTACTTTCCCACCTACTGCTCACCTTCCACATCCCACATATCGCTCATCTACCTCTCACCTACCGCTCTTATGGTTTCTATAAATATTCTCTTTTGACTTAAAGGAAAAACCAAGCAAAGCCAAGCAAGACCAAATCAAGTCTTCTTGAGAGCTAAGAGAAAGAGAGGAAGAGAGAGAGAAAGGAAAGGAGAGAAAAAAATAGAGATTTTCTTGTAAACGTCGAGAAGCTCGACGGTGTAATTCCTCGAAGAAATAAAATCCTTTGCAGCTCTGTGGACGTAAGAAAATTTGTCGAACCACGTAAATTTGTGTGTCGCTCTGTTGTTTTTTTTGCGTGCAATTTTACTCGTTTCATTTTTCGCTTTATTTTCATCGTTTTCACAATAACTGGTATCAGAGCTTTGGTTCAGATCTAAGGAAGAACAATGGGCGGAGGCGAAGTGATGACATTGAGGATCAAGAAGTTCAATGGCACATATTTTGCTTATTGGAGGATGTAGATGGACTACCTCTATGAGAAGAAACTTCATCTTTTGTTACTGGGAAAACGACCAGAAAAAATGGACGAGGCGGAATTGAATCTGTTGGATTGACAGATTTTTTGGGTTATATGATTAACCCTGTCGAGATCGGTTGCCCACAACGTCGTCAAGGAGAGGATTACTGCAGATCTCATGACGGCTTTATCAGATATGTATGAAAAGTCATCGGTGAATAACAAGGTGCATCTGATGAAAAAAGTTATTCAACTCGAAGATGACGGAATGTGTTTCTATTGCTCAACACCTAAATAATTTCAATATCATCACAAAACAGTTTTCGTCTGTTGAAATTGAAATTGATGATGAGATACGTGCGCTGATATTGTTAACTTCATTGCTAAATAGCTGGGAAGCTATGAGGATGACAGTTAGTAGTTCTGCAAGTAAATCTAAGCTGAAATATGATAATATTCGTGATTTGATTTTGGCTGAAGAGGAAAGCAGGAAAAATTGTGGCGAGACCACGCGTTTGAGTTCGACACTTATTTTTGATCTAAAGGGAGATCACAAGACATAAACTCAAACTATGGAAGATCAAAATCAAAGTCAGGTCAGCAGGCAACCTGCTGGAATTGTGGCAAAGATGGCCACATAAAAAGGAACTACAAGAAACCTAAGAAGAAGGAGAATGATTGCGCTAATGTTGTAACTGAAGAAATACAAGATGCGTTATTGTTGGCAGTTCACAGTTATGTTGATGACTAGATACTGGATTCATGAGCTTTCTTCCATACATCTTCCCGTCAGGAGTTGATGCAAAATTATGTTGCAGATAACTTTGGGAAGATATATCCGGCTGATGGAAAAGCTCTAGACGTGGTGGGGATTTGAGACGTTGATATTACACTCCCTAACAAGAGTAAATGGACTTTGCAAAAGGTCACACACGTTTCTGAGTTGAAAAAAAACCTCATCTCTGTTGGGTAACTCAATGAGAGTGGTCATTCAACAGTGTTCTCAGATAGCACCTGGAAGGTTACCAAAGGAGCATTAGTACTGGCTCGGGGTAAGAAAACTGACACACTATATATTCTATTACAGTTTTACTCAGGCGTAGACACATGAATCAGAGGTGTATTATGAGGAAGCAGAAGAAGGTCAATTTTCTGAAAAGTGGTAGAGCGCCAAAGGCAAGAAAACTGGACCTTGTACAGACAAATGGTAGAAAACTACAAAATTATGAAGAAATCTTGCAAGGTGAGAATTCAAACAAGTGGAAGCTGACCAAGTAAGAGGAGACGGATTCCCTGTCATGGAATTAGACTGGGAAGCTGACAGAACTTCCATCAAGGAAGAAGACATTGCAAAACAAGTGAGTGTACTAGGTGAATGTTTTGTTTGGTGGCAGTAAGAGGTACAATGCTGGACTTGTTGAAAAAAACTTTTAGTAGGGGCAAGATATTGCTCATGCAGTGGGAGTTGTAAGCATATACAAGAGTAACCCAGGAAAGAGCTTAGTGGTACAAGGCTACGTTGATGGTGGTATGTCAACTGAAGATATTACTCGTGAGAAGCTGAAGTTGTGCTCAACTTAAGCTAGTGTTCTCTCATGAATACAGGGATTTGAGTTGCAGAGGTGGAGAATATTATGTTTGAGAAAAGGGTTAGTACAGCTAGTAGATGATGCAGCGAGTAGGTGATGCAGTTAGCGTCCCAGTCTCCAAGTGGGAGAATTGTTGGGTAATGTGGGGATCGGTCCACCGCAGTTTAATTGATTGTTGTTAATTAGCTTCCTAATTAAGAATCTCACCTATCGCTCACCTACTTTCTCACGTACCGCTCACTTTCCACATCCCACCTACCGTTCACCTACCTCCCACCTACCGCTCTCATGGTTTCTATAAATAACTTCTTTTGACTTAAAAGAAAAGCCAAGCAAAGCCAAGCAAGACCAATCCAAGTCCTCATAAGAGCTAAGAGAAAGAGAGAAAGGGAGAGAGAGAGAGAGAGGAAATGAGAGAAGAAAATAGAGATTTGTCGCTCGACTGTGTAATTCCTCGAAGAAATAAAATACTCTGCAGCTTCGTGGACATAAACAAATTTGTCGAACCACGTAAATCTGTGCGTCGCTCTAGTGTTTTTTTGCGTGCAATTTTACTCTTTCTATTTTTCGCTTTATTGTCGTCGTTCTTCACAACAAGTTATCACTTTAATCCACATAAAATTTTGTTAATTAATTATTTAATTTAAGTATTAATTATTTAATCTTATCATTTTTTAAGCTACTAATTGTAGTATGAATGTTCAATATGAGTTATAAATAATTTAAGGTCTACAGATAAAGTACACTTTTCAACTATAGCTAGATTTAAATGCTGGAAAGAGAAGTAGAGGAGGTTGAAGATAAACCAGCTTCTTTTACAAGATATTTATGAGAGACTCAATAGTTAAGATTTGTCGTAAGAAAAACTTATTGTAAGCAAAAAAATAAATAAATAAATAAATAAATAAATAAATAATAAAAAAATAATAAAAAAAAAAAGAAAGAAAGATGAGAAAAGAAGTAAATAACAATAACAAATTATAACCTGCTCAGTAATATTAATGTTAAGTAATAAATGTCTCATTATATGGTATTTTTGAAATTTTGGCATCTGAATATTGAAAAATTTATGTGGTAGTAATATGATTTAGCAATCAATTTAGTAATCCAATAAATATATCCTAAATTTTTATGCGCTTATTTTTTCTCTATTTTCTATGATTTTGTTTTCTATATTTGTGTTGAACTCAAATTTGTTTCTGAGTCACACCTAAGAGATAAAGTGTAGGAAGGAGAGACAAATATATAGAGGATGGGGAAGATCTGGTAGTTTCGAATATGATTTAACAACCTTTTAGTATATTTAATGCTCCTCTACTTATAGACAGCTATAAATAGTTTGAAATAACAACTATAACGCTTACTCTTTTTAATTGGACGACCTCCAATTGGTTGAGTTCATGTCGTGGGGTAATAAAAATATGGCAGAACGTTCTCTTGCCGATTGACATTTACCTGAATGGACTCTGAGTTGGTCAACCTCTGGTTCAAGTGGCCTCTTGATAAATTTACCCTTGTTTGGCTGCTCAAACAATATCCGACATTTGGTTCGACCGTCCTCTGGGTCAGTTGACACTTGTTTGGCCGCTCGATCGATATCCAACCTACGGTTCAGCCACCTTCTCAGCTGATTGACCCTTCATCGATGGCTTAATCGATATCTGACCTCCAACTTAGTCGACCTTTGGATAAATTTGTTTATTCTCATAGAGCTCTAACCGGTGATACGTGCTTCACTCTGAGTCGTTTGATCAACAAAAAATCTGCTCAAGAGTATTTTGAACGTATATTTTGCATGTATTTTATAAAATTCTAATATTAAGGTTATGAAATAAATATGGTGAAAAGAAAGACATGTCAATATATACAATAACTCACTTAGAGAAAAGTGTTTTTCCCCTATATTTGAGAAGATCTTGAACCTTCTTTAGCAGACAGAAGATAAATATGAGGAAAATGATGATTAAAGAGGCGGAGAGAATTGCAGAATTTTAATGAACTAACTTATTACTCGAACCAATATTTCAACGCACATTTATACAACAGATATCCAAGAATTAGTTACAACAGTAGAATAAATAACGGCTATATATATGAACATATTTTGGAGACTGTTATATTAGATTTTGATATGGTAAAATCCCTCTCAAACAGAACAAAATGCACAGGAGAGTGTCAGTTTGGGGCTAAATTCATTGAATCTGTCATTTGAAAGAGATTTGGTAAAAATATTTACCAACTGATGTGGTTGTATTATTATGAACTATAATTTGATAATTCTATATGTTATCTGATGTAATTGCAATCAATTTCACTGTGTTCGGTTATATCTTGATAAACAGGACTGTTGGCAAGAGCAATTGAGGAAGTGTTGTCAATATACATAATAGTTGGTTGAGATTTTAGAGTTATGAGATCTTGCAATATATGTGCAACTAGACATACTAAAACAGAAGATGTTATTAGTGTCCGATATTTACAGCAGAATTTTTTGACAAAAATATTAACATCGGATTTGCGGCTGCTAAGAAGCGGATAATAAGTTTTGTTCTTTGCAGCAAATTTTACGTCTGATTTGCGTTTAAATGTTTGACGGAAAAAGTTTTTGAAAACAGCAAAACTTCAACAGAAGTAGCGACGAATTTTGCATAATTTAAAATGACGCAAAAAGTTTACTTGTTTGCGTGAATTTTTCCGTTGAAAATTAGATGGATATACGACGCAGTTAACCTAAAACACTTATCCGGCCCACCTAAATTTCATTTCTCAGTGCTTCATCTCTCGGTCTCCCCTTCTTCTTGAAATCCTCTGAAGATCCCTCGCCACTTTCCCTCTCCCCTTTCACTCTCCCTCTTCCTTACGGTTTTGCTCAAAACTATCGTCTTCCCGAAAAAACCTTCGCGATAGTCACCATTAGAGCTAGTTGGGAGGGAACGACAAAATCGTGCTTACAGAGACCATCAAAACTCCCCTCATCCTTTATCAAAAAGCATTGAAGAAGGTAAGCCTATTCGTGCTATTATTTCCATCCATATGTGGTATGCATGTAAAAATTGATGTTTAGGTGTTATGCTTATGAAAACCATAGGTAATGTGGTATGTATGTAAAAATTGAAATTTAGGTGTTAGTGATATGTATGTATCTGTGTGTGTGTATATATATATATATATATATATATATATATATATATATATATATATATATATATATATATATATATATATATATATATATATAT
>NEWO01000055.1:1916148-1931384 GCA_003013225.1 Phalaenopsis aphrodite | reverse complement strand
CAAGCTTTCTTTTCATGGTAAGCATGCATGATAATTCAGAGGTTATGGAGATGTAGGATACTAGAAAATTTGACTTAATGTTTCTCATAAGACTCAAACTTGAAGAAGTATTCCATATATTTATTTTTCTAGGAAAGCATGCATCAAGGTTAGTTTTAGGCAAAATTAACCCCTCTAACACATAAGGGATGCTTATTGAAATCAGGCGCAAATGAATATAGTTTGATTTTAGCCTTTGTTTGAAGCTGGTAGGATTGCCAATTCAAAATCGCAGGTAAAAGTTGAAATTGAAATATAAATGGCCCAGAACAAATATGAGAAACTTAAGCAGATCCCATATAAAAAGCTAGTTAAAATTCTGATCTTTAACCTAATCTGAGCAAACTCTAGCCCAACCCACTCATACATGAGAACTAGTTATGTTGTGATGGATTCTGTGCTGAGCCGGACTCAAAATTGACATTACTAGAATCTCATGCAACATGGCCTGAATCTAACCCTGCATTTTCTTAGTAACTTGAGCTGACTCAACCCAATCTCAATACTATATGGATTTACCCAAGTTTGAATTTATTCATATTATGAGTGAACGCGATTATAACATGTCCAATATTGTTACTCTAAGATGCTAGTTCAAGCCTATCTCAAACAAAGGTTCAAAGCGGCCTAATTTGAACCAAGGTTCAAGAGTTAATTTTCATTCACTTTTAGCTACTCCATCAGATGCTCTTGCACATCTCTTTCACACATTGTTGCACCCATTGATGCCCTTTTCAAGCGTCATTTACAAAATCCCCGTATATTTCACACACTTTGTTCCCCGATAATGTCATTGATAAGCTCCAATCATAAAGTCCTTTTTTTCATGAATTGTGGCTTCCATCAATATAAATTAAGTTGTAATTATCTCTCTAAATTTGGATACTATAATAATGATAAAATTAATTTTTTTTATTAGAATAAATACATTCTTAATCTTAACTTCATTTTTTTTATAATAAGTTATTGAGGTAAGCAATAAGACTCATCTTGTAATGCACATTAAATGCTTCATTTTTTTAAATGTCTAGCATATTATAATTTTGAATGATATAAAAAGCATATGCTCCAACCATCAATAAGAAAACTAAGTTATAATTTTTATTTTTTGAAAACTATAATTAAATATTGAATTAGACTATTTTTTTTTATTTTATAGATTTTTTGTAAGAAATATGAACGTTAATAGCAAAGTTGTCACATGCAAGAAAATAAGATAATGTTTTAGAGACCAATCATGACAGTTTTAGTTTTATTCTATCATATAATTACAAACAATAAAATAAGATCAAAATTTAAATATGATTATGGAACAGGTAAAATTTAAGATTTTTATCTTTAACATTGGGAGAACTTCAATATAAATAAAAGTTGCGACAATGATCATGATAAGATGTAAAATTGAATTTGATGGCACGTGTCTTAAAACAATAATATTATCTTTTAAAATAAATTAATGAATTTATATGGCTTCTTAATTTACTTCAAAAAGTTTATTAAAATGACTAAGTGATCAAGAAGATATCTATAAATATTTTTATAAGAATATTTTGTTTTGTTTTTTAAATCCATTTCAAACCTATCATTAAATGTGGATAAAGATTGCATGTTTCCATGACCAACTTGTGACCTAATGATGTTGTTCTTTAGCTAGCCTAATACACTTGTTTAACATTGGGCCAACATGAAAGATCATTCAAAATCCAACCATAATCATTATTTGGTAGCATAAAAAGTAAATAATGTCCTTGATTTACAATTTAAATGTACCACATCATAAGTTTTGATACGATTAATTGCATTAGTGGTGAAGGATTGAATGTGGATTTTGTATTAACATAATAATTATAAGAAGGCACATTATCTCAGATTATGGATGTAGTACTTTTCTGTAAGTATATATTCAGGGTTGCAATTGAACTAAAAGTACTCAATGCTTTGCTTTTGCTCATTTATTGATGCACTTGAATGAGCAAACTTGAACACAAACACGCTTGCTCATTTAGGTTGTGAAAATGCTCAATTATTATTAGATGAGAACAATACAAGCTTTGAATTATTGGCAAAATTTGAGCAACGGATTCAAACAATTTTTTAAGTCATGAATTTAACGTGATGATCAGCCAGGTTTTGAGATGGGATTTTTGAGTAGTATTAATTTTGTTTGGCCACTAATCTTTTCATTTCTTATTAAAATTGAGCTCAAATTTTAACTTTCTAATTTACTTGAAGTCTGCCTTGTAATAACTTGTCTTGCTTGATCAAATTCCAATGTAATTGTATAAATAAACATATATAATTAGAAGTTTTAGCAATGATTTCAATTAAAAATAACTAAATGTTCCCTCCATTAATTATATATTCTTAGCCACATAATCAAACCTCAAACTAAGAAAATATGAATGAAGCTAACAAACATACGGCTTCAAAAATTTATTCTGACACTTCATAAAAAAATGTGCATGGTACTCTATATACTATTTAATAATACCATTTCAAAGTGAATAGCATTCAACCACGTAACACATTAATTGAAAACAAATTAAAAAACTATAAAGAACTAAAGCTCCCAACCAAGAATTCTTGGGTTCAAATTTTTATATATTTGTGGTGTGAGAAATTCTGCCCTTAATTTCTCTCAAACGTTCCAAAGAACAGATCTAAAGAGTAAAAGAAATTATATCTTAGTCTAATCGTGGGGCACCACGTGTCAAGTGGGTCACACGGCAATACATTGATATTGGTCGGTGGAAAAAAATAGTGGGGCCCATTTGACACATGGCGTCCCACTATTAGAATTTGGATGCATCCGCAATATTTTTTCTCTTATCGATAAGAGGATGAGCTAACCTAGCTTAAGAAAATAATAATATATAATAAAATAATGATAGATAAGGCTAAGAGACTATTCACTATTCATTCATTCTCTGTTCATCCTCTCTAGCCTTCAGCTTTCTCTCTCCACCAGCATGAGTCCAATATTTTTTTCACATAGGTACTGTTCTCATTGTCTACATCTCCTTGGACCTGTCTCTCTCTTGTGATGAATAGTTGTGCAAGAATCAAATGCAAGGAAGTGCACGATTAATGGAGCCGCATATGGATGGTCTCTCAAAGGCAACCTAGAGCTAGGATCAGATACGTGGGACAGGTTGCTTTGTCCAAGCTCCCCACTGTGGCCCTCCCTTCAATTAATTTCATTAAATTTCTCTTATTTTTTTAATGTTTTGTTGGGCTCCATATTGCCCTAAAAAAATTTATTATACTGAGAAAAAATAATCTTATACGTATGCATTGAAACATTTGCATGTGATTACGAGTAGCAGCGCCGTACCTCTCCATGTCATCCCATGTGCTGCTCCTCCTCCTGCTCTACATTCATGAATGGCGCAACTTGCGCCGTCCGGCCCCAACTGGCTTATATTTTCTAAACACTTTTTCTCTGTTTGGAGATTGGAGAAAAATTTTATTACGGGAGTTTTTAATTGATGCTATTTTACATTTAGAGGATAGATAGATAAAACATCAAATTATATGTGAAACGCATGTCTCGTAATTATAAGCCATCAATATCATGATGTTAGGTATGACTCGTATATGAGATAAAAAACAGATATTGGAGCAGAATAGAGCGAGCCAGCTGAGAGGAGTGGAGCAGAAGTATCTGTTCAATCTAGGGAGTTTCGCTAAGTAGGTTAAGGATGCGGGGGCAACACCCCACAGTACTGTACATGAGTAATTTTGTAATTACATATTGTGCAATAGAGTAAGTTATATTTGTAATCCTAAAGGGTATGCACTGTTTTTCTTGGAATTGAAAAAAGCTGCCGCCGCTATTAACTTCCGAAGATATAGACATCTTGTCGAACCTCATTAAATCCCTATATTTGATCTTGATTGTTGGGTTCTTCATTCTTACATTTCCTTACCGTAATTTCTCAGCACATGTATTTATAAATATGTGTGCGTGTGTGATGAACGCATGTGCATGATTAAATAAATATGCTTAACTAAACCTCCTGTTGAGCATAATTTTAGAGGCATGATTGATGGCTTTCCCTCTTGCGCATAAACTAATCGGAGTATCAACAGTAAGAGAATCCTGAAGTAATCATCATTTTTGTTTTTTCTACACAATCTAGGATCGGAATTATTCTTCTTTTATATTTAATGATTAAGTGTTGAGTCCGCTATTACTCAACTCTATGTAAATATATTTTTATAACTTTATAGCTAATGTTAATTAACCCTACGTGCATGGCTTATTCGTTTTTCTTCCATAACAAATCTTGAGCATTTATTTTATTTGCGTCACCAATTGCTGAATTCAAATCTATCCATTTGAACGTGCCCAATGGATAGAGCGTGAAACTTGTGGAAAAAAGAAAGAGAAGGAAAGAAAACACGAGACTTGCCCTGTCAGAGGGCAAAGAGGGGGTGTTCTCGGACTCGGTGACCTCTTTTATTCCACTAAAAGTATATGTTACAAGTGATGGGGAAGAGGAGCAAGCTCTCTCAATAGAGGTTGGAGAGGAAAGCCCAAGGCCACGGCCCCCCTTGTTATTTGCTAGGGGTTCTCTATTTTTAGAGAGAGAAAGAAGGGAAATGAGATTACATTTGTGCCCCTGTTTTAAGGAGAGCTATGATGGATTTCTTGGTCCTTTCGTTGCTTGGATCTGTCCTTCTAAATCTCTCACTAGACTTATCGGTGTTAGATTCGGCCAACCGACTGGAGGCGGCGAACCCAGGTCATCAGTCGACAAGTGGTGACCCGCTTAAGTGGTCGGCCAGTTGAAGGTTTCATAGTCGGCCGACAGGTCATGCCCGACACAAGTTGCTGGTCCATTGAGAGTCTTGTGCCTAACCTAGGGTGCTGGTCGACAAAGCTGACTGGCAAAGGTGGCCGACCGGCTGAGCATCTTATGGGTACACGGCTGCTGGCAACGTCGCCGGCAACGATTCCTCCGGCTTCGTGAGGACATATTTTTAGACTATACAACAACTAAAGAAAAAATATTATGTCCGGTAAATCGACATGTGATTAACAACATGAATTATATTTCATTATCAGATGCACAATATGATAAGATTCACACCGTGATTCACACGATTAGATGAAAGAACTAATATTCCCTACTGAAAAAAAAAAACATCTTTTATTTTGTTTCAAGAACACTAGTCACTTAACTATATTTTTTGCCTCATACATTATGAGTAGAAGTTATTTTACTGATATAATCTCTCACTTTTCAGCCCATCATCCATCATTTTATTACAAGTGTTAACACATTTTGTCCTCTGTGCTAACCCTACGACCGATTTCTTTATCATCAGATAAAATCAATAAAAAATCGTGAAATCCAATCCATCCAAATTAATTAGTTTTCTCAGCAATAATTTTCCAACAAATCTCTACGTGCACTATTTCTTAAACAACTACATCAATCAATCAAGATCGATATTTAAAGCAATTCAGCCATAGAATTAAAGCTAATGCCAATTACACTCAACGAATAAATAAAATCTATGACAGACATAAACATAGAATGTGTAGACAAATATTAGTACTTAGTTTTTTGAGAGAATATTACGTATTACCATCCATATATAAAAATTAGAAGTCCACATCTGGAATATATTCTAAATACACCCTTAATATACTCCAATACAAAACATATGGATCGTCCACTAATTTTTAATATGGCTGTGTGATGTGAGCTTTGCGCTGATTAGAAAGTGATATGGCCTTTGGATTTGTACGGCTGTAATCAAACTCAAAACAAATGTTTTTTTTTTTTAATATTCTACTGTGCACTGGCATTAATTTGGACGGATTTGCTTTCATACCACAAAATTGAAGGAATTATATATCTGATATTTAAATTAAATAAAAATTATTACTGATATTAATCTTTTTTAAACAAAATACACTTTTTTTATGTCATTTTGATACGATTGAGATGTTAAAATGTTATATATGCAAATATAAAATAGCTGTTAGATATACAAATACTTAAAAATTGAGTGGTTTGTTTGTGAATCTCCCTTTTCTTTTTTCCCTCCCAAGATATGGATCGTTCTGGGGGTATAGTCAACAATAATAAAAGAGAGTCTAACATTTATTCATGACATGAACCCGTATTTATATACATAGGTCTTAGTGTTACAAAAATAGATATTAATTATCTTCATTATTAACTTTCAGATGGATTTTTTAGTAATTATAGAGATAGTTGAATGTAATAAGATGATGAACTGATTTGATCAATAAGAGTTCGTCGATTGTCCAGTAAGTCTCATCTCGGTTGATATTTAATCCGAAAGGAATATTTTTGTTGATCTTTTTGTGGGCTGATCACTGCCATGGGGGAAATCTCCTGACACGTTCCGCCGATCGTCTGAACAAGATTGATGGCCCTCTAGCTGTTGTCCAGCCTGAAACAATCGTCAATCAACTACATTCAATCAGTCATTTCTTCCTCTTGAACTTTTTATCTATCATGAGATTCGTGCTGACATAATTGAATTGTTGATAGGATATGTTTTGCTTGGATACAATGCAAATTATAGTCAGTGTATTTGTAGGTGTCAGGTTGTTGATTCATTTGTTAGACTAAAATGTTCCAATTTTATACATTGTGTTAAATTTTAACTTCATACAACAACTTTCAATTCTAACATTCAAAAATTTTTTTATAGTAATAGTAATACTAATAATAATAATAATAATAACCAAATTTCTTGCTGCACAACGATCAAATGGTAATGAAAAAAAGAAATTTAAGGAATTGTACGAATAAATATTATATCAAGAGTCATGATGTAAAACTGTATCAAAACTTCAATCGCAATGTGTCACATGTACGGCCCGACCCCATCAAACATTAAACTATTTATGTTTTTGTATTCAGTGGGGTCGGATCATACACATGACACATTATGATTGAAGTCCTGATACAAATAATTTTGTATCGAAACTCATATTTTTTTCTCAATTGGACATATTTTTTTGCTTTTGATTTGTTTTCCATTACTAATTGCAATGACATTCACATATCCAGAACTGGTAAAAGTTAACGTTGAAACTTTGTCAGCCAGAAAAAAAAATGTAGCTGTTTATGGAAATATATTATTACGCTGCGTACGAAGTTTTTTATGTAGAAAAGTGTTATACAATGTGAGAACGATAGAAGTTTGGAATTATTAGCAAATTTTGCAGAGATTTTGTTTTCTGTGTTGCATGGAAAAAGTTTGGGCCACATATTATATACACTTTCCTAGCCTTTTCTGCTTAGACTTGAAATCTCTAATCTAAACTCAGTAATACCTAATAAAGTTATAATTTTGTGCATATAATTAAACTACTCTTAACAAATTGAAAAAAAATGTAGGTCGTACATGTACCCTTAATTAATTCTGCAAAAAAAATTAAAATTTATATATTAATTTTGTTAAATTTTGAATTTGATTTATCAATTGAGCGAAGAGGCTCCTGTTTGTTTTTGGTTCGTTTGAAATTGATTCGCGTTCAAAATTATACATGAAATAGCTGTTCTTGCTCGGTTCGATTTGTTTGAATTTAATTTGAATTACTAGTATTGTTTGAATTGTTCGAATTGCTCGTGTATGGTTTGAACTGAGCTAGAAAAAAAAATACTTATTAAAAAATTATAAGAAAAAAGATATTACATTCTTCTATAAAAAAATTTATTTTTTCAATTATATTGTGAAAAATTATATTAATAAGTTTAATACAAATTTAAAGCTTCAATCTCTACAAATTATTATTGTAAAACAAATAAATAATAAATTAAAAATTTACAATTACATTACACTTTTAGCATTTTATTTTTATCTTCCAAATCATAATCTTCATTTCTCTAAATTCCCTCTTTTCATAGCTTGAATATATCTACTAGTTTAAGAAAAAACATGTGATAAAGGTATCAAGTTTGCAGATATGAAAGTATTGGAGTTAGATATGTAAAATTGTAAATACATAAGAATTATGTTAAAAATGAAAGTTCAGGTGTTAGAACAAATCAAAGTATCTTATTAAGAAAAGAAATTGATCATACCTTAAGTGATTGATTTGACTCAATAATATATGAATCGAGCAGTATGCATGTAAATCTCGTGTGATAACATAGAGATAAAATAGAGTCGAGGAAAAGAAAGTCTTAAGCAAAACCAAAAAAACAAGAATTGGAGGGGCCCAAAAGAAGAAAAAATAATAACGAGAAAATGAAAATGAAAATGAGCTCAGAACTTACGTGATTTAAAGACATAAAAATCCCTTCTGAATACTATAATTATTTTGCATCAATATTTATAAGTATTGTTCAATTTTAATCAAAAGGTTGGAAAACATTATTGCTCAACCAAAAATACCACAAAATAGAAAAAAAGATCAACATATATCTGAACAAATCATCAAATATGACAAAACAAGAAATTCCAATAACTACAAATAGAAACAATAAATATTGAAACAGAAAGTCAGTCTAATCTTCAATTTGCCTTTAGCAAAATTTCTGAATTAATAGAGAAAACCCAAACAACACCTATACCAAAAAAAAAAAAAATGAACCAAAGATTCAAAACCACAACAAAAAATAGCAATGAAGTCTTATGACAAATTATTAGCCAACATCCAACAGATAACAACTAAAAGAGAACGCTGATTACTATAAAAATTTATGAGGTCTTGGAATCTAATATATAAAAAGAGACATAGTAGTACAATGAGGTAGAAAATGTTATCAAGGCAAATAAATATGATTTTAAAGTATAAAACAAAAAAGAAATTCTAATTTTCTGATATTACTTACAAAGACTATAAGCTAAAATTTTTAGGAAGATGGATGTAAATAAAGAAAAGTTGCATCTTTTATGCATTTGTGGTAAATTCATGTTACACTTATAACCACATTTTAGTTGAATCAAACATCATGTAGGACAAGATGTTTACAGCAAAAAACACTAAATTTATAGAGAAGGAACCAAACAACACCAATATAAAATAAAAAACAACACCAAAAATCCAAAACCACAGCAAAAAAATAGTAATGAAGCAAGTAACAATTTTTGAGTCAACAACCAACAACCAACAAACAGGAACCAACATGGTGCATTGAAGTATCAACTAATCAACAGACAATAGCCAACATGGGCTTTCCTAATCACCCAATTTGCATAAAAATATAGATCCGCTAATCTCTACCAGTGAGTAGCCAAATAGGGACTCATTGAAGTATCAGTTAGCCTCGAAAGTAAGGGCTTCTCAAAAGATAATGATCAAACTTTCCAAGTATTCACAAGAAATGGAAAGCATAAACAAAACTTTCATGCAAACATTTTAATTATATGAAATGTTAAATAAATAAAGATATAAAAACATAAACTCTATTGAGGTGAAATATTATGCAAATTTTTTCATCAAAATAGATTAAACAATAAAGCTCAACATTTAAAAAAAAAATCTACCACATATGAATTATCATAATATGAAGGCTCAAATTTATGATTAAATGTTAACTTTAGCTACAATCTAAAGTGTTACATAATGTTGGTATGTCATTCTTCTTTAGATTTTTTAACGTTAATATAAAGAGTTGCTTAATGAAATTGTCCTGCCAATTTTAAAATTTTTTGCATTCATCTAATGGGGCCTAAAGGATTGCTTAACTTTATTATGTCATACCAACTTTAAATGTATCAAATTCATATAAAAGGAAGGAACAATAAATTGTATCAACTTAATTAGTAAGAAAAAAAGAGAAGGAACTAGGAAAAAGTATATTTATGAAATGATTATCAAAGATCTCTTTGCATTGTTTTGAATGGGTCCAATCCACTTTGATGCACAAACCAGTGCATTAATTGTTTTAGTGAATAAACTGCTTCTATAATATAATACTCTGCCACCAACACTAAAAATAGATTTCGAGACAATTGTGGTTATAGGTATTGATAAAGTATCTCGAGCCATAACTGAAAGTTGAGGATACTTTGGTGTATCCATCTTCCACCATTCAAGCACATCAAAACTATCACTCATGCAGACAAGAAATCCCTCCTTAGCATAGTTCGTTTCACTGATCCAAAAGCTACAACAAAATCTTGAAATTCAAACATAGAGTCAAAGTGATATGTGGAAATCATATGATCAACTGTAAATGAAGATCCCTCTTGTGAAACATTACTTGTAAGACTTGGAAATGTGCAATCAACAACATAATTTACATATATTTCTCACAAGGCATATTGAACTGATTTAATATTTGATCAATCTCATCACGTGAAAGTGTCTTCAGAAATATGTAGCTAATAAATTTGACTTTCAATCTAGGGTCTTAAAATTACTGCAATAGGCAACGGAAGATTGTATTCTCCCCAACATTTATTGAATTTAATTTGTAATCATCTTTTGACATTAACTCTTCTATCAGAATATTTTTAACAAACATAACTGCAAATAAAAATATATTTGATGTGAGATAGAGAGTAACAAAGATTATCTTAGTAACAGTATTGAAAATTGAAAGAAATTTTTTAATTTTCTCATATTTATCCAATCTAAATTAGTTGGCAACCATTTACAATTACTATATCGAATTGCATAGTGATGTAAAACATTGCAATAAATAAATAAAAACTCTAGCATGTTGAAAGTTGAGTTGTATCTAGTAGAAATATAAATAGACAAAGGTCTTGTGGCTGGAACTTCTATAAACTTATGCAATCTCTTCTATATTTTATCTGATAAGCCAATCAGTTGTTGACTCTTTACTTTTATCTTATCACATTTCTTAATGTGCCTAAGAAGATGTAAAATTGTGCTTGATTTTGGTTTGTGTATTTTTACTCAACAACAAATGCATTGGACAAAAGATTGATTTTCTCTTTCTGTCTTTCTTAGCATGTATGTCAATACAGGTACTTCCAACAACCATTTTAATACATTAAGAAACATTATGAGAATTATCATTTTTATCCTATATGACAACTAACAATTGTTCACCAGTTGATGCATATTGAGATTGTTCAAATATTAACATTGTATAACATTGAATCGAACACGAACCACTATTGAGTCGAATACGAACCGTTCGCAAACGACGAGTGCCCCAGTTGCATGATCAATTTATCTATGTTTGTAGTCATAATTTCTAACTTCCTTCACTTTTGACCATACATGCTGCTGCTTATGTTCTTAAATTTAAAAAATGTAGATATTTTTCTCAAGTTGAAAGTTAAATTAAATAAAGCCTTTAATTAAAGTTAATTTTTTTGGTTAATATAAAAGATAAATGATTCTAAATTAAAATAATCTAATAAAAATTCTATAATGATTTACAATCAATTTAACGAATGAAAAAGTGGAAAAAGATAAATTTAGATACGATAGATCAGCTTAACTTATTACACTTAAGGCAGAAAATAAGAAAAACCACTTAATTCTATTTTTTTTTTTGCATTTTAATTTGATCGATCAGACAGTTTTACAAAGTTGATTCGATAAAATTATAAATCAACCAAAATATTATTAAAATATAAATATTCTTGGTCTATTATGATATATATATATATAAAGTCAAACTAAAAGGTAGTTAAATTGCTAATATTCTCTAAGGAGACAAGCTATATTAGTAGGTACAGCAGCGCATAATTAGGCCTAACCACCAATGCGAACATGATATATATATATATATATATATATATATATATATATATATATATATATATATATATATATATATATATATATATATATATCATAAGAACAAATAAACTAATATGAAATAAGGAAAAATATTTCTCAATACGGCAATTGGATCAATGCCATTATTCCAGAAATTTAAAATTTTAATTACAACAACATTGTTCAGACCAATTTGTAGAATCCAAAAGAGAAACATGGAGGCCCAATGCAGTCAACAGTGACTAGAATTTGTTAATCGTCCGGACTACAATTTCAAGCTGTAAATTCTACACAAATAACGCCAAAGCAAAATGCAATAACTGATTCACTGCGGTCCAGTACTCCTCCACAAGAACGGTTAGCCGCCGGCGAGACCGTCAGTCAGCAAGCGTAAAATTCAACCAGCTCGTCAAAGGACTCCGGCTGCGGCTCGGCGTTCTCCAGCATCCACAACAAGTGTTCGAAAAGCACGACCTCGCAGTCAACGACTGTCGCGCCGACGACTCCTCCGCTGGATCGATTTACGAGGTTTTTGAAGAGGGGGCGGTCTACTAGATCCGAGCTTAGGATGTAACGCCGGCGAGACTTACCGACGTATACCTCGTGGTATCCGGGCGGGACTTCGTTGCCGGCATGCCAAGTGTCTTCATCGTCGGATCTCCCAGAGCCAGCGTCGCCGGTGCGGTGGATTCTGTTGGAGGAATTCCACCGCTTTATCATGCGCGTCAGCTTGTTCAGTTTCCCGTTCTTCGCCATTGCCGGTCGGCGGAGAGATTGTGAGGGGGAATATGTGGAGAGGTAGCGATGGGTTCGGGTTTTAATGATGAAGTGTGTGTGGGCCCAGTTTAATTTGAGCCGAGTAGGTCAGGAGTTTGTGGCCATAGCTATATTTATATTCTGGATAAATAATGACGTTGATGTTATTATGAGGGCTGAAATGATGATTTGATTAATATCTTGTGTTTTTTATTAATTTTTATGTTAATTATAGCTAATGACATAAATGCAATTTCATAATATATTTTTTCGCAAATTGATGCAATGGACGGGCCCAGCTTGGGATAATTGAGTTAACGGCGTGCCATGTCCAGGTGATTTGTCTTTTTATCAAAGGGTTCGGTATCTGCTTAAATAGGGCTGTCAAAACGGTTAGTTGTTCGCGAACAGCTCGTGTTTGAGTCGTTAAAAAGCTCGTGTTCGGCTCATTAATTTTGTTCGATAAGTCAACTAGCCGAACACGAAATAAGATGTGTTTGTTCGTGTTCGGCTCGTTTTGGCTCAAAATACTTCTCATCAAGTATATATATATATATATATATATATATATATATATATATATTAGTATTTTAAAAAAATCTAATTGACTACAAGGCTACAAAAATTAACCAATTAAAATATTGATTAAGAAACTAAAAGAAAAATTATTAAATTAGATCCAAATGATGTTTTAATGTAAATAATAATTTTTAAATCTTGCTCAAACTCTTACTGTCTTATGGCTATATGATTATGGTTGTTAAAAGGACTCTTTGTTCGTGAACAACTCATGTTCGGCTCGTTTACACCCCGATGCTTAAATATTATCGAAATTTAGTTACTTTTTACATAATGTTTATGTATTTTCATATACATTATTCTGCAAAGTTTGATATTTACACTTATAATATATTGGCATAAATAATGCATGGAAATGTGTATTTTAGCTTTTATAAAGATAATAATATGCGTGTAAATATGAATGTTTATATGTTAAAAATGTAAATACATAAGAATTATGTGGCAGGTAAGTAAATGCCACATAAATATGTAAAGAATGTTTATGCATGTTAGAGGTGAGTTTTTTTTCCCCTTTAAATTCGCTGCTGCGGATTGTTTCGTGAGTGCTCGGTGATGAAGGCCATGGATTTGGATGAAACAAAGAGGGGGTGGAGGGACATGCAAGGGTTTCAAGGAGAGAACAGGGGTTTAAGGGGAGGGGAGAGGTGTTTGGGAGGAGACGAGCGAGGGAGAGGAGATTAGGGAAGGAGGGAAAGGGCCTCAATTTTAGTGGTGTAATGGATTTTTTCAAGGACTTATACATGGCTTAATCTCCGTCAATTATTAATGATTCTACTGATGGTCATTTCCGCTACTTATTATAAAAACACATCAATTAATACCTTGTCAGATGTCAGTTTGAAGATAATAAGTTCATAACTGACGACTTATTGCATCAGAAATAAAAAAAACTGTTTGAAAATATGTTGATGTTAAAAAGCGACAGAAATTTTGTATTTATGCCGTCGAAAATGAGTCAAACATAAAACTTCGTTCGACCGTCAGTAACTTATATTATTACCGATGAATAATAGTCTCTTATTAAGAAAATGCATTTAGAACCCTGACAAATGACGGGACTGACACATTATGACCGTCAGTTAATATTTCCTTTTAATAAAAGCATAACGCGTCAGCAATGATTAAAACTTTCAGAAAAAATAATACTGATAATAAATTTTATATTGTTAAGCTGTCGCAAGTAACTCAAATTATAAATCATTATTACACTGCCGAAAAATCGAATTTTTTTGTGACGTAAATGTAGGCCATCACTTTTAGCATTTTTTTTTTGGAGTGTAGTTTTTAAAGTAATATTTAGAGACTATTGGATTTTATATTTATTTCTGATGACTTTTTTTTTTTTTTTTAAGTTAACTAACCCTTGGGCTTTGAGTAAATTTAGTAGCTAAGAGTCATGAAATATTAACTGATGGTCAACACCCGTTAGAAAGCCGACCCTTGAGTTCTAGCCATCAAATAATCAATAGTCATGAAAATTTAACCGATGATCGGGGATGGTTAGAATCATTCTTAAAGTTGTTTGTAAGACTATTTATATCGATTTGACAACTAAAGTTTATCATTTTCTTTCTTTGGCTGCGCTTTAACTCCAGAACTGATCGGCTGCTCTTGATTCCCAAAGTCAAGAGAGTTCGCCAGTTCACGAGTTCCTACACTCAAATCATGGGCAACCTTGTTTCCCCTATTCATTGATTTTTTTTTTTCATTTCAGCCCCTAAAACTAATAGATTTTGATTTTAAGTTCTTTGGAGAAATTTAAAAATATTATTCAATCCTAAAAAATTTTGATGTTGTAGCCCGTTGTTTCACGCGTACGACTCAAATCTTAGGTATTTCTATATCTAAAATAAAAAATTTAAAGGGAAATTGGCATGCCTAGCACAAAATTCTTATGTATACATATATCTCGCACCTAAACTTTCATATTTAGAAAAATATTTTCGTACGAATCTCAAGGCAATCCAACGGCCAAGTAAAATGACGACGAACAAAGTGATCAACCGATCGGTTGGGCACCCTAGATTAAGAATAGTTTCCCAAAAGAAGGTATATAGATCGAGTCATTTAAAGGAATAACGATTGGCCTATAGCAAACTGGTCGAATCACGCCGTGATGACCAACTTGTAGCCAACGGGGGGAATCAAGGAAAAC
>NEWO01000055.1:1897055-1915042 GCA_003013225.1 Phalaenopsis aphrodite | reverse complement strand
TAAAGCATGTTACAGGTGAGTTTTTTCCTTTTTAAATTTGAAGTTGCATTGCTTAAAATAAACTCATGCCTTAAGAAAAATGAATGTCACTGCTAAGACAATTTGGCAGCCATTACATTAGTTCAGCTTAATAATATTTAAAGCTAATAATTTATTTTGATAATTACTTGATTATTATTAAGAAAATCATTAATGCAAAGAAATCTCTTAGGATAAGCATTGAAAAAATCTCTTCTATTAATGTGGTTATAATTACAACCAACATAATTCATCAATTCAGGGGAGCAAACTAAGGTCGCCAAGAAAATAAATATTTTAGAGGATTTCATATATTAGAGAAAAAACTAGAGAAAACAATCACAGTCAATGAGAAGGTATGATAGGTGAACCCAAAGATTGATACAATACAACCATAATTTGCAGTGTATGGATTTGGATCAATTATAGCTACATTAGCTATGACTAGATAAGCATGCATGCATGATCTAAAGTGATTGTGAACGGAACTATGATTATGACATGCAAATCAAATTTCAATGAAAGGTTTTCTAAACATGATGAATATCTCATCTTTTTCATGGTTAAAATTTGATTAAAAGACGCCTCACTTGGGTTGATCCAATAACACTTGAATTTTGGCGATCCATGTTGGTGTGGCGGGTGCGGGTGCGGGTGCAATTAACAATCTCCATTTTTGTTGATATTTATGAGCAAAGATCTTAAATACATGTCATATGCATTGGTCTTATAAGTTTGTTTAACTGTGATGGTAGATTATAGCTTTGATAATTGGACTGACAGATGTACTTTGAATTAATTTCATCACCTCCCAAAAAAAAATTATAAAAATTGATGATAGTTGTCACGTCATAAACTATTATATTCTATATACTGTAGTATATTAGCGCATCCAATTTTGATAATGGATTGAATCATATTCATGAACATATAATTTCTTAAAGTTACTAATATCCTTAATATAAAATTGCAACAAAAAATAGAACCTTAAATTTTTATTAGTATTTGAATCATTATTCTTACTAAAAATTATTTGCATGTCATGATCATAGATTTTATCAATTTAAATCAATAGATTGCATTTAAATCACTATTATAATAGGATAATATCTACATCATCAATAAAAATATAGCATAAATTAATCTTTTATGGCTTTTGCTCTCATGCTCCATCCGTTTCTTGAAAAGCAAAAGCAAATGTTCATAGCTTTAGAAGTAAATGAATCATGATATTTATGTGCATGTATGAATATGAGTATTTCAATTATGTTTAATGTAAACAATAAATGTGTTCTAATGCATCAATGATCCAAAAATATTCAATAATTTAATGTCAATCATGATATCAAAAGAATATTCGTTTATCATATTTCATTTATCATATCATCCAAAATGTTATTCTATCTTATTTCAAGGTAGTCGCCATTTTTCTTGCTAACCAATAAAACATTTAATCAAAGTTTTTATGCAAATATAATCACCTATTTTTATTACTCCCCATAAAATCAGTTGATAGCTTAACTTTTAACATTATTGTACACAAGTTCATCAAATCGCCCTTCTTCATAGGGATTTACAATTATCAATCATTCATGTGATCTTATTTTAACTGATTTTATATCACATATACATTTAATATTATTTATATAATAAACCCATAACTCTCGTGTGTGTGCGTGTGTGTGCGTGTGTGTAATACATTAAACATGAAAATAAAAAATAAATAAGTTTATTCAAGCCAATATGTGCATTGTTTTCATATAACAATGATAAACTTTTAAGATATATGTATACATATAATATTATGGATATGATTTAAGAATGTGTGTATAGTTGAAATTTTATATGATATGCATATTCAATATGCTTTGAATATTGTACATTTCATTATTATCATTAAGCAGCTAAATTATGAGATCATTGCTTGAAAAACATTTCGCATTGCTTAGCAAAAATCTTATGAATATATGTTTCCAATGTTGTTTTGATATTTATCGAACACTTTAATACAAAAAGAGCTCTTCATATGTCACCATATGATATATTACAATGCATGTTTTCCATAACTCATGCATTGATTATAAAATTAGTTATTAATATTAATATATTTTATAATAATATTAGCATTATTTATTATAAGGAATATTAACTATTTTTTATATTATCATAGTTAATATTCAATTCAATTAATTATTATCAAAATAATTTACTGCCAAATAACTTCTTTTTTTTCATTATATTCTCGTTCTTTTCATCGATAGTATAAATTTATGAATGATGCAAAAAACTAACTCAAATCTCCATAATTTTAATGTTGATCACTTTGTTAAATTGAAGCTCGTAAATGCTTCAAAATTTTAATAATCAAAGCTGAAAATTTATGTAGCCTTCCATTACAAACTCAATTGAGTTAAACTCACTATTAAATGATTCACATAAGTGATGCTAACTTAGCCATAATCTTGCTGCTAGAAATTTGAGTTTAGAGCTTATACATATGAAATTTACTACAACAACAACAAGTCTTTATCCCACTTATAACTAGGGTCATCTACATGAATCCTTTTTCTCCATATATGAAATGTAATAATGCAATAAAATTTTAAAACATATCACAGTTGTCATTTTTAAATGAATGAAAGAACCCTATCTCTTAAAAGAACATTTTGAGTCAAATGACTAGCATTGGCAAAGTTTGAATCTTATAAAATAAATTGTACAACAGCAAGAACATTTTTTGGAACTGGCAAATGTATATAATTGTACTGGAGTCTTCCACCCTTCCTGCACATATATCGATTGATTGTTACGAAAAACTAGCTCCTTTTCTTCATTTCACAAACGAAGCAGGACCACTTGATCACACATAATAACGAAAATGAAGTTCTGACAACATGATTAATGAGGTTGGAATTGGACACGACATTTAATTATTTTGTCCCTTTGTCATTTAAATTTTACAAACATTACCATATGAACAAAGTCTTTATATGCTAGAACAATTTTGTTTGCATGCATCTGCTTCAATTCTTTGTTGATAGAGATCTATCGAAGACTTGTGGGTTAGAGGACTCAATGTTACAGAAGATAACAAATGCTATTAAGTTTCCTTTAGCTGTCCCCGCTCATGCGGTTACGTCTAGCTTTTTATTCGCATGCATGTGATGCATTCACCTATCGATCAAATATACGCGCGCATTAATTGGTGTATCCGTCGGTGCAAAGCATATACACATTAATGTAATAGGAGGCAAAATTAGCTCAGAATATCGATTTTTTATTAAATTTTAGTTAGGATAAGTTTTACGTGTTCATAACTATTTTAAAGTGAGAGTTGGTCGCTGTCAGAAGATACGAGGAGGTAGAATAATTATTTAGCTTCTTAAGTCCAGCATACACACATGTAATAGAAGTGAAAAGTAAAGACACCATAATTTTTTTAAATGAAAAAATCAAAAAGTGAAAAAAATTACGAAGTCTAACAGAGTTAGAATGATCAACTATAAACTGTTCAATACATGTATAAAAGATTGTCCCATAAACAGAAAATAATTAAACAGAATTCCTCGAAGTACAATATTTGTATACAAAAAGATCCGTTGTACAATAGTTAGGGGCAGTTGCAAGTAGGAATAGTTACAGGGACTTCAGTGCATTGCCTTCAAGGTTTGTCGTTGCACAATCTTCAGGGGCTGCTCTGTATGATGTTTCATTACACCACGAAGAAGGTAGTTCGTTCGCATGGTACTTCATTGCAAAGAGCAGGGGGTGACAGACAACGATCGACAGTGATCAGCGGTTCCGCGAATGGGAAGTGTATTCAGTTCTTTAGTCCCAAAAGACATTGAAATTTGATTACGTCTTCTCCGTTGGTTTTTCAGTCTAGCTCCATGTCTTGGTCTTTCGGTATCTCTTTATGAAGAGGGTGTGAATCTATTTCTAGAGTAGGGGAGTGGCCTATTTTGTTAAAAAGAAAAGAATTTGGATCACTCAAAAATCTCCTAAAAAAGATTCTTACGGTCAGATAGCGTGGAAATTTTAGTGTCTTATGTCAAAATTGAGTAAGAATTTGTCTCATCGAGGCGCTCGATTCAAATAAAAGCTTGTTAGATTTAAAATCGATTTGATCAAATTAGCTACCAAAAACTTCTAAAAGTAGTATAACGGCTTGATCTGGGCTTGATCTGACTTATATTGGATCAATTTTGGTGTCTTTGGGTTCGTCTTTTCGAGCCTGTCAGTTAACTGTAAGTTTGTTGAAATAGGAGCTCTAGATGATTTTTAATTTGAGTTTAAACATAAAAAAGATCTTGATCTATGTTATGCCTCGAGATTCGTGATAAAATTTGACTATGACTATCAAACATATTGTATAAATAATTCATATTGAACTCTTCTCAAAATAATTCTGAAAATTTTAACACTTCTCATAATTTTTTTTTTTTTTATCACAATGAATAGATTTAAATTTTGTTCATGTAATAAACACCGCCCATAAAATTCCTACCATTTCCTCAAGAGTCGTGCGAGTTTTCAATCCATAAAAGCTCATCTGTGGCATTACATTTAGCCGCCGGATTGTTACGTAGCCAGCTAACTTTAAACTTCTTTCGGCCGCAAATTTTGAATTGAATTGATAAAGCCAAACATGTGATTTGTACTCTCTTACATTACAATGAGACTAAGTGAAACAAACATGTTAATGCATGACATACTTATACGTCTCTATTATGCATGACGATGCTTTAGCATTATCATTTATTTAAAAGAAAAGTTATAAGCTTCTCACATTAAACTATATCGTGAGTATAAGGAATTTACTTAAAATAAAAAATATCTCATTTGAGCTACATAAAACTTAAGTTTTGTCCTTAAAAAAATCATTATTTTAAGCGTTTTGTTGTAGGGACAATTACATAAAACTTGCTATTTACAAACCAAACACCCTCTTCATCCATTTTTCAAATTCTCACTCCAATGTCAAATTCATAGTAAAACCCCAACTCATTTTTTTTTTATTTTTCTCAGATTGTCAATGGTTTGATTGTGACACACGTAAATATATTGGTTCGGTAGTTAATCCAAAAAATCACCTTGGCAGTTAATTTGAAAATGTCAATGTTTAAGGCGTTATATATCACTAAAGAAACAACAAAATAGTTTCTGAATTTGTGCCACGCAAGTTCCAACTCAATTTTGTTGCATTGAATTTGTAACTAATATCTAGAGAGCATCATTCAAGAGAAATTTAGGAGCCGTAGCAAAAACTTTGTGTCGGACTTTCTGACAACATTAGGCACTATTAGCATTATTCCTTAATAGTGACAACGCTAAGACAATAAGTCAATACTCTACCACTTCAAATTTTCTAGCACACATCGAGAAGCATTTTGCAACTAATTTTATGAAGGAACATTTCTATGCAAACTACACAATTTTTATATATTTGCACATAAACTTTATTATTTATTTATATAATATTTTACCATTTCAATCATACTAAAATACATGCATAATAAGTTGTACTTTACTCTAGAATAGTTAATACAGTAGTATTTTTAGGGGGTTCAATAATCCAAGTATTATATAAGTAATTATTATAAATTAGATTTTAGCTGCATAAATACATAAAAATTAAGTATCATGTACATACTAAAATCTTCCTTTGAGGAAACATCCTTCGACCACTTCTGAAACTCTTCATATTCCCGAGAGTTAATACTGTACTAGCTAGTTTTAAACATGTAATAAATAAACTATGAAACGGCTCTCTAATTTTAACATTTTCACCCAGTACTCTTTGATTTAAGTTAATCTAAGTACTAAATAAACATAATCCAATAATTTTCTTAAGTTTCTTATGCCCATAGTCATGAAATTTTATATTAATTGCTATTTATTTAAAAAAAATCTTTATTTTTGTTTTTAAAAAAATATTGATTTGGTGCAAGGTCATACATCATGAGTTTTTAAGTATGGTTATAAGAAATATAAATTATTTCAATATATTACATAAAATATTTGCAAAAAATTAAAAAGTTTAAAGAAATTAAATTATTTTTTAAAACATTACTAAAAAATAATTAAATTTTAAATAAAGAAAATTAATTTTTTTTAGAAAAAGCATTTATTTAATTGCTAAATGACTAACTTATTCTTTAGTTTCCTAAACACATAAAATTTCTGAGAATTTTACTGTATTATTTAGCAGTTAATAATTTTTTTTGGTTTTTTTTGCCTTTCTTATATTTATATGAATTTAATTAAAAATTAAGCATGCCACATAAATATATATTCTTGAACCAAAATCTCTTAGGATTTGTTCGCGGTAGCAAAAGTTATTTGAAAAAGTAACTATGAAAGTGCATAGAAAAACTACTGTTCATAAACTGCAGTAGCTATTACAAAAGTATTTTAACTTCAAAAAGCTAGATCACAACTTTTTGGCAGCCGCTACATTAGCAACAACATCAGGTTGAATAAAACAGTTTTTCATCTCAGTTTTTTGAAAAAATAGACAAAACATACTTTGTCAAAGTATGTTTTTATCAATGCCCACAAAGTGCAATGCAGTGCCACACCCCCACTTCACCGCCGCCACAAACAAACCCTTAGTTGACAACCTATACTACCAACCAACCTATTAGATTACTCGCATAATTGATATTTCTAGTTGAACTGGTGGCCCAATTCACACTTATCATTGAGGCTCATGCCAGAAAATCAATTTCATATTTTTAAATAATAAAATTTATATTAAATTTAAAATTAAGAATAAATTAATATCATAGAATTTTTCGCTCCTTAAATTATTATTCCATAATTGACCCAAAATTTTAAATGAAAAAGAAATAAAAAAGGAAGTTAAGATTGGAATATTAGTTAGTTGGCAAGTATTTTTTTTTTATATGAATAAGAAGTACCAAAGCACATGCACGTTAAATTTGCACAACTCCTACAACTTTTTTTTATTTTCAAGTCAATCTATCTGGAGCATTAATTTAAATAAAAAATAGAAAAATAAATAAATAAATACATTGGAGTTTCAAATATTTATTTTTAACAAATTTGATATTCGCCCGAATCGGATAATTTTGAAAATGAAGGGAGAACTCGCAGCCCATAAACTCGCTTTCCCAAGCTGCTGTTGGCAGCCACTTGCGCCCCCAATCATCATCCACTGTTATATCATGATAAAGCTAGAAGGCAATTAATAGAATTGCCAGAGTGCTTTGTTAACTAATCCTAAATTTGCATTAACCCAATGAAGATTTACATACTTATCACTTAATTCCTATGTTTTTACATATCTAACAGTACCTTAACGTCAGTTTTTATGTTTTTTTGGCAAAGGGAGGGCCACAAACTGCCTATTTTCAAAAAAATAAAATGATAACAGAGAGAAAGTACGCCGTAAACAATGAAGTGGAAACAAAACTTATTGGGTATCTCATGATGAAGGGGGAAAAAAAAGGAAAGACAAATAAAACTAAACATATCAAGGTGATGTTTGGCTTTATGTTAGGTTTAAGTTAAATAAGATTTGTCAAATGTGATAATTTATATCGTAATTAGATTTACTAAATTTTAATTTAGGTTACAAAAGTGATGAAATATGATAAGAAAATGATGGAATACGAACAAATTTGATTTAACCTGAGGATGGAATTTATTTATTTATTTTGGCTGGATGTAAGTCGAATCCACTTTTATCATCTCCAAGGCTCAACACCACCTCCCATACTTGAACTCTTTATTATCATGTTGTTTCTTAGCCAGTTGATTTGCGACAGAAGGTCTGTTTTGGGCAGCTGCAGCTATTTAAGGAGTCAGCTGTGAAGTTGTTGCAGAAGAAGTCGTTATTCAAAAAATGTGTTGACCATTACATATTTTTTTGAAAGTGTCAGAATGCAACTTTCTAGCAGTTACCGCATGTGACAATGTCTGATGGTAAAACATAGCATTCAGTTGTAGTTTTTTTTTAAAATAAAAAAATCAAATAGAAAGTGGTTTTGCCAAACAGAAAAAAGTATGTCACGACAATTCATCACTGCCCCAAACGCACCATGAGTCAACCCTTAAAAGCTCACATAGCAAATAGAGCTGCTTACATACAGACCACATCTTGTTGATTTGATTTCCATTAAAATTGTTGAGGAAAATTTGTGGACCGAAACTTTACAAGACTATTTCTAGATGGGCCAAACATTTCTTTTATCATGCAAGAGCATAATATAATATGTTTATTATTGATAAAAATGAGGAATATTTTCTCAATATTATTTCAAAAAGATCAAAACACTTCATTGAAATATATAAATATATATACAAACTCTTCTTCTTTTCCACATGTTGAACTAATAAAATTTAGGTATTCAAGAAAAAATTTAAAAACTCTAACTACCATTTAAAATATCAAATCAACTGACACTAGTGTTTTAGTTATTCATATCACTGTTAATTGCCCCTTGTCATTAAAGAAGAATGATAGTGTGTCTTCATATGGCCATCACATGACTCTTCACTAATGACTATTTATGCACAACACAAAAATTTCAGCCAATAAGCGTTGCTTGTTGTTTGAAGTTGATAAATATCAACCCACAATCAACCACTAATTAATATCCTCAAACGTCCACCATCTCCTATCATCCATCACCAATACCTATTGACTCGACACATTACATGCCCTTAGACCAACATAATCTAATCTCCTTACTTGACTACCATCCATTTATATCAAAGTTTTGATGACTTTCAATATCTATGTGTTGATGTTTGGCATGTTTCAAGAATTGCATTGTTCCGTGTTATTTCAAAAGAGCATTGTCCCACAACAATGAATATCCATCTATCATCTAACTTTTATTTTTGATTGGTGACCACAAATGCCTAAATCCAAATATCTAGTATGCCCAATACTAAGGCTTGTCATTATTTCTTTATAACACCCATAACTATGGAAGTTTATCATCAAGCATCACTCAATGTTTATTGTTGAGTAACTTTTGTTTACTGTCAACTCAAAATTTTCATCTGATTTTATTTTATGATAAATGAGATTATTGTTAAATGATGCTTTTTTGCCCACAGTATTTACATTAACTAGTGTCACTAGACATCCATAATTATACGAAATTCACTATTTTATAATTTTTTATGCTCATTGGCATCCAACTTCAATTGCCTATCACCCTCATCATCGGTTTGAACTATATGACCATAAACACTAAATGATAACATAGAAACATAGCCCAACATGCACAGTTGAATAACACTCACTAGCATTCACGAATGCTTAATTATAATGCTTGTTGTCACCCTTTATGATTATTGTTGCCCTTCATTAAAACTGTATGGACCATAACATGACATGTTCATCAAACAACATTGATATCAATGCTTATGAAATCCCAACATCTGACCTCTATTGATGTCCAACTCTCGATGCCTATTTTTTCCTTTCTATATTACCAATTTGGCTTATATTATAAGCATTTGTTGACCAATATCATCCAATATTTGAACTTAACTATCATCTATTGTCAAACCTTCAACACATATCATTGTCTTTCACATGTGTGTCAAACCATAAATTTTTCATTGACAAACCAATGTCACCTAATATTTATAATCAACCAACATCCCCAAATACAAATATCATTGTTCAAATTCATAATTGGCAAATACGAATGATAGAAGCAGATCATTTAAAAATAAATTAATGCAAACATATCACTTTATAGTAAAAAAGTTTATCCTTTAATTTTGTGCTATAATACTTATGATGGTAGAGAATGTGTTTATCTCCCTTGTTTTACATAAAAATCGTTCACGCACATAGATATTTCCCTCATACACAGATATTTAGAAGAGACACCATTGTTTTAATGTATAAATAAAAGAAAAATCATTAGCACATTTTTAGTCAAATTAGTCTATTGTACAATTGAGGTAATAATTTTCTTTCAATTAAAAAGATGGGATTATAAATTAAATTTTAAACACTAAATTGAACTCTCGTAGATATAAAAAAATGAAAAATAATTAAGGGTGATAGCGTTTATCATAAAACTGCAATCCAAAAATATTAATAAAACTAAAATAACTTGATAAATGTTAAGAAATAATGATTGAGTTGTGGTGTTCAAGTAATGATAGTTGGATAATGACATTCAAGTAAAGATGATCCATCAATGGTGATTATCGGTTGTCGCATGATGATAGTCATGTGGTGACAATTGGATGATGAAGGTCAAGCGAAACTGGTAAGACAATGGCAATTATTAACGGTGATCATTAGTGTAGGGTATCAAATATGGCTTTATAATACTTTGGATTCTAAGCTTTCTAAAATTTTAAGTCAATCACTTTCATACGAAGAAAAGTGCCTATTTATTGTTTTTAGAATGGGGTTTTGATAATTTTAGCCAAAACTAAATACGAACTATCATATGTCATGTGTTGGTTATTATAATAATAAATTATATTTTCGATAGCTAAGTATTTTAATTATAATAATATTGAGTAATTTGGAACACATTTAATACCTCTCATTAAGATGTTTCCTTTGATTGTAAGCATGCAAATTTTGGATATTTTGTAGCCCATCAAATATTGATATGAAATAATTAATTACACTTGAAATACTTGATTTGAGCTTATTTGGACTTGGATCAAAACATTTATTTTCTTTGTCACTTCGAAATGCTTAGCCCAAATATTCTAATTTTTCTAAATCTAAGGTTAGAATGGTGCCAAATTTAACTTTTAATGATTCTAGTTCAAATATTACATCAAGATTAATGTTTGATCAAAAGAATTTTTAAATGTCAATGATGTGTTTTTTTCAATTACATTTTATCACAAATTTATCGTTTAACAAGTAAATTATTCTTTAAATAATTAAAATATTTTTTTAGCTGTTTTTAGTATTTTAAAAAGCCAATATCACCAACAATTATCACCATTACCATTGCCCAACCATCATAGCAACCACCACAAATTTTTTATGCCACTACTACCCACTCCACTTGCGACCCTATATCAATGGCATAAATCAACTTTTATGATGTTAAGTAAAAATTAAATTAATCATATTGAAGATAACAATATATATATATATATATATATATATATATATATATATATATATATATATATATATATATATATATATATATATATATATATATATTACGCTCGTTCCGTGACTTGTTGGTAGAGCAGCTTTTCTGAAGATTGCAAGTCCCCTCAAGTCACGGGATTGAATCCTCCAGTGTGTAAGGTGTGGTACTCTAATATTTAGCACACCTAAAGATGACCTAGTGTCACCTCCCAAAAGAGCCCTTATGGGTGGTGGGCAGCCCAGGACTTAAATACTGTTTTTCGGCCCTACATCTAGCCAATGTGGGACTATTTGTCCGTGACATTCTCCTCCACCCAATCACGTGACGCCCTCGTCACGGATCGGCTCCACCGAGGGTCCCACTGGACCATGGAGAGTCCACACACCTGGCAGACAGTAGTCTGCTCTGATACCACTTGTCACCTCCCAAAAGAGCCCTTATGGGTGGTGGGCAGCCCAGGACTTAAATACCGCTTTTCGGCCCTACACCTAGCCAATATGGGACTATTTGTCCGTGACACTAGGCTCATCTAATAGCCTCCAGTCATTCCTTTCTTTTTAAATATATAAATATATATAATTGGAGGATACTCTATATCTTAAACGGTGCTTAATGCATCAAATAATATATAAAAAAAAAAGCTAAAACATCATAAATGTGTCGGTGAGCATCTAGTCGCTTATAAGAACAACCAAATAAATCCGCTTCGATTAAGAGATTACTTCAACTAAAAGACAAATAAACAACAACTTTCCTATTCACATAATAGTCTCCATCATTTATGCAACTGACATGATGATTAAGATAATCCCGAATAAACAATCCTGATTAGTTTATAGCTTCGGCGGTCCTTCATATATAATTAAACCAATATAGCCTGTCATTATATTCTTGACCTGCATCCCACGATTTGCTCCCAATCTTACCATTAATGATGACTCGCTGGAATCATGACTGTCTAACGGCAGAATAAGTTCATTTTTATATATAAGGCGGAAGGTGCAGCCAAAATATTCCCCTTTAGTTATGTGACGATATGTGTTAGAATTTGCAGCATCTGAAGCACATATTATCACAATAATCAGTAGCAGATATTCGATTTTTTGTCTTGGTGCGGGATTTAATTAATTGGATGCCATTATATCAAGCTAGCAGCCCTAACCGTTTTGGGAAATTTTTTCTTAGTTTCTTGTATTTATATTATAAAATGAAATAAAAAATATAGTTAATAGTCTTAAATGTTTACTAGTTTTATAAATTAAAAAAAGTAAAGATTATGGACCCAATCATGGTCACGAATGGATTCATGAACTTCTGAATTGTTCATGTCACGGCAGCTATTTAAAGGAAAATTCAAATATGGTTACTTGTTGGTTGTGTCACGTCGAACCTCATAAGTTGAACCTCATAATTTGATTTAGATTAGACAAGAGCTAGCGGAAAGCATAGAGCGTTTTTTTTTTTCCTGTTGTGTTTGTATGGAATTTAAGTTCAAAAATTGTTGCGAAAATTTTGTTCTTTAAATTTTTAAAAGTTGATTTTTCAAAACAGTTGTTCGGCGAAAGAAATTTAATTTTGAAATTGATGCATGTGAATAAATGTGTGAAATACCATTCTACTGAAAGTTAAATAGTAGAATCAAGAATTGTAAGGGATAATGATAAAGAGGAAAAGATCACATTTGGATCGCACTTATTTACAGATTATCCAAAATTGCGTTTTTAATTTTGTAAAAGATGCGGACCGCAGGACGACACCTGCGGTCCTCGTTTTCGATCAAAATTTTACTCCCGTGACCCTGCCCTCCCATCTCATCTATCATTACTCCTTTGCAATACTCATACCCTAAGCGCTCCTCCTGTACGATCCGGTGTGTTTTCCCTCTTCTTCTTCGACATCTTTACTCTTTCGTCATCTCCTTCGTCGACATTTCTCTCAACAGGTATAACTCTTCCTTCTTCGCATGTCTCATCTTTCATCATCGTCGTTTGCAGTGGTTCGGGAAAGTGGTTTGATCTTTCGTTTTTCTTGTTGTGGATATTTATTTCGTCTTCCATCTTTGTCGTTCGCATGGTGTGGATATTTATTTTGGCTTTTTTGGTTGTGGATCTGCAAAGTAGCAAAGAAGAAAAGTTTAGGGTGATGTTTTTTTGTTCGATTGAAAAAAATGATGGATCTGATGATGGATCTGAAGATCGTAGATGTGAAATTAGTTGATCCCACTCATTGCTTGTGAAAATTGGGTGGTATTGCTCTCTCTGTTGTGGCCATGAGACTTGGCTTGAGAAAATTTCAAGATTTTTCAGAAATTACTATATAATTGATGATATTTTTCTGGTTTTCTATTAACTTTTTATCTCTTGAAAGCATTACATACATAACACGCAATTCATATGAATTTATTACATATCCAAAACCTAAACTTCGATTTATACCGATGCATTCCAAAAGTAGTATACATATTTTGGTGATCTCAAAGATTTAATGTTATAAAAATGTATGAAAAAAAAAGGTTTATAAAGATGCTATACTAATGTAAACACAAAAGAATTGGGTGGTTCTTATATCAAATTCTCCTTTTTAGATTTATTGAAATTATTTCATGACAGAAATATGGAGCCAAAATGAAATTATGATATTTCCTAATGAACATATATCCATCATTACAAAGATTATTGAAGGGTTAGATGTTTTTTTTTTTTTTTGTATTTTCATGTTCTTCAATTTCACATTTATCTCCCCTTTATGGTTGAATTAAGAGGGTAGGTGAATTTGTAAAAAAAAACTGTAAATCTGCTGTTTACAAAACACAGAAACCAAACAGCTAAACAGTTTATCCCGATCAGGAGCAGATCGGTCATTTATCCAGAATCCATTTTTTTTCAAACGCACAAGCCAAACAGTCAGTCAGCTTATCTAGACCAGCTGGTCATCAGCAGATTATCATGATAAGTTGCTTATCAGTATAAACTGGATAAGCTGCGGCTGCCCCAAACAAACCCTAAGTGGTGTGCATCGCGTTTAAAATCACAATGTGAAAGCGGAACTCATGTCAATCGTTTTTGTCGGGATAATAGGAAAATTTATGTCGCCGTTCTAATCGTGATCCACATAATGCGTGATTCAAATGCGGGAGAATCTGATGCGATTAGATATCTGATCAAAAAGTAGAATAAACACGCCTTTAATTAATTTAGTTTGATACATACAGGGCAGCCAAAGTTGCTCATTGTTCATAAACAGCTCGCGTTCAGTCGTTCGCTAAGAAAATAAGTTGAACACAAAAAATTTTTTGAACTCAATATATAAATGAGTCCAATACGAACGAACAAATTTTAGTTCGTGTTTAGGCCGTTTTGACTAGAAATATATATATATATATATATATATATATATATATATATATATATGTGTGTGTGTGTGTGTGTGTTTTGATGAATATTATTTTTAAATAATTTAAAGCTACAATAATTTATAATCAATTAAAATTATTAATTAAAAAAAATAGATATATTTAATTCAATTTAAATGAATAATTTAATATCAAAAAAAAATTTAAATCTCACCCATACCTCTACCATCTTACGGCCGCATGACTTTTAGGGATGTCAAAACGTCTCATTCTTTGCAAACAGCTCATGTTCGGCTCGCTAAATAAATCAGCCGAACATGAATAATTTTTTTGCTCTAGATAAATTAACGAACCGAATATGAATAATAATATTTTTTAAGGAATCAAGCATGAACTCACTCAAGCTTAGTTTTGATACGTCACCAGTAAATTTTCATCATTTGTCATGAATCTCGAAATATAACACAAATCTCAAGACAATATTTTAAGCAAGAAATATTTAAATCTTGATAAAAAGTCATCCAGAACTCTAATTTCAACAAACTTATAGTAAAACTGATTGACTCAATGAGATAAGTCTAATGATATAAAAATTAGTCCAATCCGAGTCAAATCTAGCTCAGATCAAGTCATTAAACAACCCTTGAAAGAATTCTAGACACATTTAGGAGATCAAACGGATGTCGACACTAGCAAGTTTATACTCGAATCGAGCGGCTTGACAAGACAAATCCAACGAGACCAATATCACTCAATTTCGACATCATTAAGACACTCAAACATCCATTAAACGCGGCATGATCAGAGAAAACTCTCTAGACCATCCGATCAAAATGATTGATATTCCAGCATTAATTGCACCCAAAACACTATAAATAGACTCTCACCCCTCACATGAGAGGAAGCTGAAATTTAGAGAGAGAGTCTGAGGTCTTGAGGAGAAGCTGCAGCTCAGCATCACCGCCGACAGCCGTCGACCACCGCCAACCGTTGTCGACCTCCGCCAACCGTCATCCACTAGCACTAACCACCATCGATCACCTCCAACCAGACGCCGTCAATCGATGTTGTAATCTGAAAAATATAGTTACCATTTCCCGTCTGTGGGACAAGAGACGAGATTTCTGTAATCATCAATTAATAGAGGATTTTCACAACTGGGTCAGATCACGTGGTTTTTCCCTTACAGGTTTTCCACGTAAAAATTTTTGAAGTCATCACTATTTTTTTCTTTCATCTGTGTGTGTATTGAACTTTTGTACAATGCTAAAATAATAGTCTGTCACTCTATCGCTGCTAATTGCCTGGCACGCATGAAGCTTGTCTGCACCCGTCGATACATATTCCCCCATAATTTTGAGTGTTAATGACTTGATTACAATGACATACGTACGCTTAACCCACTAAAACTCATTAGCTTATTATTAATCACAAATCCAATTCAAAATATTTGTATTTTAAGGGTACAGTTGATGTTGTTTTAGTGTTTAAGAGACGGTCATCTATTGCTAATTTGTGTGTAGGCTATACTGGCTCAGACTATACGGGTGATAGGGATAGACGGAGATCAACAACTTGTTAGTCATTCATATTGACAGGAGGTCCAGTCAGTTGAAGGTTAGTTCTTCAGTCTACTGTTATTTTGTCTACTACAGAGAATAAGTACATGACAAACATGAAGGTGATGAACGAAGCAATATGAATGCAAAGTCTATTGGATGACTCGAGAGTTGATTAGGAGTCTCTGAAAGGGTTCTCTAACAATCAGAGTGTAATATTCTTGGCCACAAAGCCACTTAGTTCATCGTGCTCGTACCAAACACATTAATTGATGTATCACTTTTGTTTGGGACTTGATTGATGATGCCACGATTATGTTGAAGAAGATAAATACGAAGGAAAATCCAACGGACATGCTCACGAAGGTACTACCAGCTTAGAAGTTCACATACTACAGGAGTTTTGTGAACATTCGAGCTCAAGACTGATTGGCCAAACTTACATTTTGAAAAACTACGCAAAACTTGATCCCTTCTGAAGGCGGGATATGTTGACAACAATCTTGGTGTAGCCGAATTGAAGTTTAGAACCCATTTGGTCATCTCTCACTTATTTGTAAATAATAGATGAGGTGAAGATTGTTGTATTTATGACTTTTATTGTAATTAGGGGTAATTTGGTATTTTGGTTTTATTCACTTGTATGTCATAATCGTCCTCTATAAAAGGACTTAGGGCTCATGAGAAAGAAATGGCGAGAAGTGCGAGTTGTATCCCTTTGTCATTTTTCTTTCTTCTATCCGGAGCAAGTGAAATCTCCCTCCTCGTAGACGTAGTTGTATCCTTTTGTCATTTTTCTTTCTTCTATCCGGAGCAAGTGAAATCTCCCTCCTCGTAGATGCAGGCGTATCAACTTAACACCGAACCATATAAATCTTTCGTTTTTACTTTTTGTTGTGTGAATTTCTTCATTTCTGCATCTTTTTTGCATAACACAATCCTAACTCATATATCATAGAACTTTTATATAATTTTATATTAAACATTTAAATGCATGTGTTTTCTTATAATGCTCAATATCATTCCAACATACGCGTGAAAATAGCACTTTTTATAACAAGTAACTCTTAGTGAAACTTTTATATTAATTAAAAACATAAATATTTTAGGTCCTCCAAAATGTTTGAACTTTACATTCAAAGTCGGCGGCGATCTGTAAAATGAATATACTTTTAATTCAATTATTTTATCAATAATTTAAAGGCAACAGGAGTAAGTTCAGTTGGTCTTGCCGCGAGCAATTTTGAACTACCGCAAGTCAACCGATAACAGGAAGGCAGTGGAGGACAGAAGAGCAGACACCACACCAGCGCTGAGTAGATATGGCCCCAAATTACGCAATGTGTTAGAACTAGACAAAATCCAGTGTGTAAAAGAAATCGAATCTGTGCAAATATTTGTTTTCGCAAGTTCTACCAAAAAAATACTATAAAATTACATTTTTATGTATATATGTATGTATATATATATGTATGTATGTATGTATGTATAATATTTCAATGATAGCCATTAAGTATTTAAGGATGGTTTACATGCATACGACTTAATTCTTATGTAATACATATTCAGCAACACCTAAACTTCAATTTTTAAGTACATACACCATCTTACATGTGCATGAAAATGTGCATTGCACTTTTGAAAAGATAAAATGGTGATACTTTTGATGTGATATGAAATATTTGAGTGTTATAAATGTAAAAAATAAAGTTTAAGTAATAGATATGTAAATACAGGGGAATTGAGTGGTATGCATGTAACTGTGCATTTTTTTAGAAATAGATTTTAGTATTTCTTGAAGGTCTTATACTTTTTAAATTATGTTTACAAGAGTATGAATTACATAGTTTAACTATATATATATATATATATATATATATATATATATATATATATATATATATATATATATATATATATATATATATA
>NEWO01000055.1:1814800-1895925 GCA_003013225.1 Phalaenopsis aphrodite | reverse complement strand
AGGATGATAGGATAGTGAGGGATGAGATCACAAAACTCAGTGGTGTGGAGACCATATGGTAAGACATTGATTCTTAGAACATAAAAAGATATAACTGGACATGAAAGATTTATATTTTATTAGATAATATTAAGATTAATTCTAAATATGAGAGGATGGTTTGGTTAGGATCATTTAATGATTTTATTTAGATGTTTATCCAAACTAAGAAAGAATTTGAAAAAGTTAGCAAATAAAATTTTGCAATGTTATATACATTAATGATCACTTAGAGAAAAAGAAGCTGCTCTTACAGTGGCATGACAAACTTGTGATCAATCACAAGGATCCTAGAGGTAAAACTTTTAATGGAATTCAATATAGATTGTTGTAAAAAAAAATTTATATTTGATTCAATTATGCTACACAACATTCAAATTAATGATATATCATAATGCCATGAAGAAGCTTTGATAGGCCTTAAAATAAAAAAAAAATGTTCGGTGATTACAACGGGAATCAAAATAAAGTTAGAATTGTTAAATGTCTAAAGATTCGTGGTGGCAGAGCGATAATTCAACATCTTAAATTTACACAAAAATTTAACACACACATAGTTAAAAAAAAAAAAAAGAAGTAAGAGGAGACATCTAAATTTTTTACGTGAAAAAACTTTAGAAAGGGGAAAAACCTCGAGGCATTGTTCAGTCAAAGTAATCAACTATAAGATTGTAAATACAAGTTCACTCATCTCCAGAATTAGAGAAGATGGTATTACAATTTTAATAATCACATATGTATAATAGTCATGCAAGTTTTTTTTTTATTATTTTTTTTTCGAATGTAGTAGTTATAAAAGGCGGTATTTTGGCATAATGACTAGAGTCGATAACTACAATAGTGTCATTTAACCACATAGACCATAATTGAAAGTTGCAGTAGCAGTTAACTAAAAAGATCATGGTTGGTCACATAGGACATAGTTGAATGCTATAGTATCACTTAGCTAGGTAGGTCGTAGTTGGTCATATATATCATAATTGGACATTGCAGTACCAATTAGCTACATAGGTCACAATTAAGCACATAAGACGTGGTTGGAAGATGTAGTAACAGTTAGCTATATATGTGATAGTTGGTCACATAAATCATGATTGGTAGTTGCAATAGCATCAGTTAACCAAAGAGGCCATCGTATAGTCACTGGATATAAGAGTGTCAATTGGCCTTAAATGTTGTAGTGAAAGACTACAATGATATCAGTTGATCACATAGGCTATAATGGAATGCTACAATGATAACAATTGATCACATAAACCCTAATGGAAGGCTGCAATGATAGTAGTTGGTCATGAAAGTTATAGCGGGAGGCTGCAAGAGCAACAATTGGTCACATAGGACGTATTAGAAGACTATAATAATAACAATTGGCCATATTGGTTGTATTAAAAGGTTATAGTAGTAACTGGTCACATAAGCCATAATGGGTCGTTGTAAGTGTCAATTGGCCACAGAGACTGCAGTGTAAGGTTATAATAATAGTTGTTAGCCATGTGAGTCATAACATGAAGCTATAGTAGTAACTGGCCACCTAGGTCCTAATGGGTCATTGCAAAAGTGTCAGTTGGCCACACAGGCTGTAGTGAAAGCTATAATGATAACAGTTAGCCACGTAAGTCGTAGTAAGAAGCAATAATAGTAAATGACCGAATAGGACATAGTGGGTCACTGCAGGAAGATCAGTTTATTAAAGAGATTGTAGTGGAAGTTTGTAATGACAACAGTTTACCTTGTAGGCCTTAGTGGGAAGCTACAGTAGTAATTGTCAACACAAGTTGTAGTGTGTCATTGCAAGAGAGTTAGTTGGCCATAGAAGTTGTAGTGGAAGGCTTTAATGATAACAATTAACCATTTAAGGCATAGAGGGTACTACATTGGTTGATGACTGCAACCATTCTCTCAAATTTACTATGTTATGTTATGGAAAAAACTTGTTGGTATATGACGTATAGAAAACTTCAAGAGTCCGGAGAAGATCACCACGTTTTGAATATAGCGATTGTAAGCAATTGTTGTCGGGTATAATCTTCGGATCTTCAAGACGACATTACTCGTCACACCATGTAAAGGATATTTTGTTGCCCCCATATTCAGGTTACATGATTGCATTTTATTCAAAGTTATGTTGTTAAACAACAAAGTTTGTCGACAACATCGAGCAGTGGGCGGCCACCAGTGTCCACGACGGTCAGTGGCAATGGTCGACGGTGATCGGAGGCTATAGAGGATGAAATTTATTTTTCGGATTTCAGTATAAAAAAGTACTTGAATTTGACACATTCTTCTCTTCCTTAAGTGAAAAGACGGGTTATATTTAGCCTTTGGGGAGAGACATTTTGATTATTTGGCAAATAACTTTCGTAATCATCTGATCGGATGACCTATATTGATCATCCTTGATCAAATTAGCATTTTTTTAATGATTTGAGGGCCTAATGACCTCAGAATTAAAAAAGCATGGACTCATTGGATTCTTCTCGTCAAGAGCCTTGATTTGAATGTAAATATGTCAAATTGGAATTCATTGGACCATCCAATTAATAATCTGGAGCATCCAAATGAACTTTAATGGCTTGATCTATTCTTGATCAGACTCATATAAGACCAATTTTAGTATCATTGTGTTCGACATATAGAGACGCTCAGATTGACTGTAAACTTGTTGAAATTGGAGCTCTAGATAATCTTAAATTTGAATCTGAAATTTTTTTTCTCAAAAATATCTCGAGATTCATGCAACATTAAAAAAAAAAAAATATTAACGACACATCAAGGATGAACTAAAGGATGAAGTGCTCAAAAGATTATACAAAAAGCTAATGGGCCTTACAATTCCCAACGGTAAGCAAAAGAAGCTCTTAGCATATGATTCACAAGATTTATTATATGTACATGAATAATAAATTTTAGTATACCCATAAGCCAAAAGTATAGTATTCACAATAAAAAGAGGAAGGAGGACATCAAGTTAAAGTTCTAAACATATGTCAAAAAGTTTATTAGCTTTATAATATTGGCCAGTATTGTCACTCTTATGAAATAATTATCTTTTTTTAGTTGATAATACAATATTTATCACACAATGAAAGACAAAAATAGAAATTGTAGCCTAAAAAGTGTAATAATTAAATTTTAAAATAAAAATAATAAAACATTTTATTAAAATTAAATGCTATTTTTGATAAAGGATATGACCACAAGAACTTGAATACGTTTGTATTTTTCACTTATTATTTAGCTTTCTTAAGCGTATATCTTTCTACCAATAAATACTTACAATGTATCAACTCTAAAAATATAAAATGAATAATATTATCATCTTTATTTTCCCATTTCACCTTCTTGATATTATGTTCCTCTTTCCTATAAAAGCATCAGGATTTCAGGGTATCAGAGCTGTGGTAATAGCATCCTCCCTAAGCTTGAGATCATCAGAGCTTCTTTAAGCCCCCCAGCCGTGGACAATTCTGGATCTTTGAACATACATGAAGGAATGGTACATCTCTGAATATCTGAAACCTTCATTCCTCCCCCTTCGAAATTTCTTATGTCAAATTTAAAATCTATGGTGACAACTCTAGAGATCTCAAATGATCAAGATCACTAAAGTAAATGGATACTTGGGTTTTCTTGATGAAACACTTATGCAACTTGCTCCAATGATTATAAGTTAATAAGGTATTCCATTAATCAATCTTGTTCATACCACTTGGACACTGATAGATCAAAACTTGTTGCTACCCTGTACTCAATTTTACTCTATGTGCGGATTCTGGAAAGTTGCAGTGAGATATGGAACACATTGGAGAAACCATTGCAAGTTACCAATTTGTTTAGGGTTATACAACTCAAGAAAAAGATGGACAATGTCTCTATGCAAAATCTTACAATGACACAATGCCTAATGAAAATCAAAACTATAGTCGATAATGTATCCACCCCTGGGTTCAAAATTGATACATAAGATATCATGCTATATATTCTCGAAGAGCTCCACTCCTTCTATCAAGCATTCAAGATAGCTATAAGAACTCAACGGACCTCCGTAAGTCTTGAAGATCTATATGCTCTCTTGTTCAGCAATGAAATCAACCTTTCATCTGATTTAAAGCCAGAGTATTGATCCTGATCCTCAATTAGCACTGTACACTAAAAGGTAAGAGCAAGTTCTACAAAGGCAGAGGAATCAATAACTAAGGGCTAATTTGGGGCAGCTTATAAGTGCGGCGGCATTTTTAAAAACGCCGCCGCACCATTTGGTTTGCACGTTTTAACTGATTATCCCAAAAACAAGCTTGTATTTTCACGAAAACGTGATCGCGGGTATAACCCCCCGATCAGTGTTTCGAACGCCCGTTTTACCCACATACCCTCAGCGAATAGAGCCCTAGCTGTTCGAAGCTGATCCTCCGCACTCCCCATTCGGCCGAGAAGCTTTGAGGTCTGCTCTAGCTCGCGACTCCCTCCCTGCTTCTGTTCGGCATCGCGCTCAACAAGCTTCTTCTTCGTCCTTCTCGACAAGCATTTATTTCTCTTCTTCGTCTGCGGCTCTTCCTCTTCCTCTTCTTCTTCTACATTTCTTCTTCTTCGGTACTTACATTCTTGCATTACATGGTGGAGAACGAAATCAGACAACCACATTTGCAATTACTTCTTCTTCGGTTGGGAAGGAATTAAAGGAAATTAGACATATGTTCTATATCTCTAAAAGCATGCAAATGTGCTGATACAAATCATGAATTGAACTTTGAAATATATAGTCATTTGATATTGTAGATTGATATTTGCTTCGCATTGCATATTGGCTTTGAAGAACTTCTTAAAATTTGATGATTTCCCTTTAATAGAGGCGATATTGAGTCTAGGTTTGGCCATCTTATTTGAGTTTCTGTTGTCGATATATCTTATTGTTCTTCTTCTTTTTTTGAGTCCAGCAGTGGTTAATTGTTGTAATATTTTGACAGATTTACATACATAACCTAATGGTAAACTTTTTACATACGTACTACCTGACCTATACATGAGAAGATATATTTCACTTTTCAAAATTAAAAAATGTCATATGTTTTTATATTGTATGAAAGATTTGAGTGGTATAAATGTTAAAAATAAAGTTAATGTTTTAGTTGTATAATTACATAGGTCTTGGTTGGTATTTTTGTAAATGCTCCACATGTGCATTGAAGGAAAAAAAATCTGTAAATGCTCATGTTTGTTTCGAATTGGATGGCATGTATGTACGAATTGAAGTTTAGGCTAGAAAGATTGGCTTAGTATGTTGCAAATCTTCCAAATAACGAACAAAGTGTGATAGAATTATAATAAGAATACATTAGTTCAATCAACAAACATACTACTGAATGACAATAAAAATTTAAGATCAATTTATCCCCATCATACTGCCGTTGCGAACAGTTCCACTGTGTGTGGTCAAAATGATTTTTTTTTTCACAAAAAACTGCAAAATAATTGTTCTCAAACTGTAGTAATCAAACAAACAAACAGTTTATTCAGTTCAGGGCAAACTGATCATTTATCCACAAACAACTGCAAATCAGTTATGTTCCAAACGCACAAACCAAACGATCAGCCAGCTTATCCAGATCAGCTGTTCATCAGCAGATTACCATGATAAACTGCTTATCAACATACGCTAGATAAGCTACAGCTGCCCCAGACAAGGTGTAAGTTAATTCAAAATTATCGTAAGATCTCTCTAACACCATCAATAGCCCAATTAATTTAAAAAGATCCTAAGATTTCTCTAACGCTAACATCAAAGCTTCAGGATCTATATATTGTCAAATATGCAAAAAAAACTTGGTCACATCACTCCCAATTGCTAACACAGATTAAATATCTACTACCAACCCAAGTTCCTTACATCTACATCTACGTCAAATATACATACTCCCTATTTCACCTCCTCCACTCCATCCTCCAAATCAAACTGGTATTTAGCAAAAAAGAGTGACATGACACTTGACAACCGATTATGATCAGTTACAACTTCTAGAGACTTACCAAGGTAACGAGCGTGTTCTTATTGGCAATGACAACATCTTTTCCACTCAAAATTTTGGAAATGACATTCTGCCCACACCCACTGCAAACTTATTCTTTCCAAACTATTACATACACCTCAAATATCATATAATTTAATATCCATATCTAAATGATAATAATTGTATGATCATTTTTAACCTGATGGATATCAAATAAAGGATTGGTCCACACAACAATTCTTCTTCAGGGTCCGTACAATAATGGATTATATCCAATTACCACCAATTCTCAAGCTCTTATGTCAGTCACCATTCAGACAGATTTATGGCAACAACGAATGGGACATGAAAATCATCAGATTCTTCAACTCATTAACAAATAACAATCAAATTTACATATTTCCAATAATATTTCATTTTGCATCGCTTAGTTTACTGCAAAAAGTCATTGCATACATTTAGTAATTCTATTAGTACTCAATATACTCCCTTAGCTGTGATTCATTATGATGTATGGGGTTCATCCCCAACCAGTTCTATACAAGGACACAAATACTATGTCTTGTTCATCGATGATCTTAAAAAGTATATGTGGCTATATCCAATGATACAAAAATTAGAAGTTATTACTCACTCTATAAAATTCAAACAATAAGTAGAACTTTAGTTTAACCAGCATATAAAAGTTCTAAGAACTGACACAAGGGAGAATACACTAGTCATTAGTTAAAAAATCTTCTTGAATTTTATGACATCATACAACAAACCAGTTGTCAGTATACACCTTAGCAAAATGGAATCGCAAAATGAAAGCATAGTCACATCCTGGAAACCACGAGAGAGCTCTTAACTGATGCTAAATTTCCTCCTTTACTATGGATTGAGACAACACACGGATCAAATCAATCATCTTCCATCCAAAATCACTTCTTACAAATCCCTTTATCAACTTCTTCATGGTTCAATATCTGACTACAACCATCTAAAACTACATGGATGAGAATGTTCCCTCGGTTACCACCTATCCACAGCAACAAACTTCAACAGAGATCACTATCATGTGTCTTTCTAGGATATTGTGGCCATATGAAAGGTTACAAATGTTTTGATCCCTCTACTGGTAAAATGTTGAACTCTAGACATGTTACTTTTAATGAAATAGTATTTCCATACAAACAACACGAAATATATGATAATAATACTGGTTCGACTTCTTACTCATCCTCACCTCTCACACTCATACCAATTTCCACTATCAACAATCCAACCACAATACCAACAAACACAAATATGTCTATAACCTCAATCCCTACAACTTCTTCTGTTATCCATCCGTCTGAATCTCATTTCCCACCCAATTCTTTAACTGAAAACACATCCAACATTCAACACCAAACTCTTATCCAACAACCACTGAAACGTCATATGATAACCCGATCCAAACAACCTAAAAAAGTATTCAATCTCTTACATGTTCCAACCACTCAAAGCAAGCCTACTACATATAAACAAGTTGCTCAATATCAACACTTGCAGTAAGCCTTGATAGATTAGTTTCAAGCTTTACAAAAAAAAAAAAAAAACCTAGAAACTAGTTTGTCATCCTATTAATGAACGTGTCCTTGGAACCAAATGGATCTACATAATCAAAAGGAAAGTCGTTATTTAATCTCAACCAAGCAAGTTATGGCAAGGAAATACTTAATCGAGCAGGCATGAGTGAATCCGAACCTCATCCTAATTCTCAAAACTACCACAACGAGACTTTACACAGATACACATGAACTGTTTATTAACCCATCTCTATACAAGCATTTAGTTGGTTCTTAACAAAACCTGACTATAACCCGACCCGACATGTTTGTTGTTGTTAATACTCTTTCTTAGCATCTTCAACAACCTCTTTAGATCCACTGCCAAAATCTTAAACATCTCCTAAGATACATCAAAGGAACATTAGATCTGGGCATACCTCTCCAAACAGACTCACTTATTCTTCACACATATGTTGATATTAGCAGGGTTAGTGATTCAAGTGACTCTAAGCCAATCACAGGTCATTGTACATTCATTGGACCAAGCATACTCTCGAGGCACGTGAAAAAGCAACCAACTATAGCAAGATTCTCTACGGAAGCTGAATAGAAAGCGTTAAAATATGCGGCAACTAAAGTTATCTGCTAAGAAGGCTTTAACAAGGTTTCCATGTCACACTTTAAGAATCTACTCAATCTATTGTGATAGCATCTCTACAATGGCAATTGCTTGCAATCTAGTATTCCGTACAAGAACCAAATATATTGAAATAAACTATCATTTCATCACAGATCACATTAGATCCAAAGAAATTACTCTCACATATCCGGCATCCGAAGATCAAATGACCAGCATATTCACTAAAGCTTTTCCTACTCCTCGGTTTCACAAACCAACTATATCCTCAGCCCATATGAATAGTTTGAGGGGCCATAATAAAGGATAAGACTCTTATTCTTAAGATATGGGGACCACAGGAACTTTAATACATATATGTAATCTTAACTTAATGTTTACCTTTCTTATGCATATATCTTTCTATCTATAAATCCCTGCATCTTCTCTGGAAAAATAAATTAAATAATATTCTTATCCTGAGTTTTCCCATTTTCCTTCTTGGTATTGCTTTCTCTTCTTCCCTGTAAATGCTTTAGGATTTCAATTTTTGCCCAACTGTAACTTCTTGCTCAAATGTTTAGTGTACTGGTACAGCCAGTCCTTACTAGATCATGCCGTTTCAATGATATACTACGATTTGAAAGCAAATAATTTTTTATTTTATTTAGATGATGTTACACTCATTGAACAAAAGAATTTTTTCCTTTTTGGAAGATTTACATAAATACCACTTAATTCCTATGTGTTTATATATTTAACAACTAAACTTTGATTCTTACATGTATGCCACTTTACCAATGCATGAAAATATTTACTTCATTTTAAAAGTTAAAATAGTGATATTTTTATATGATATGAAAGATTTGACGGTATAAATGTAAATAATAAAATATAGTTGTTGTATATGTAAATACATAGGAATTGGGTGGTATGTATGTAAATGTCTTTTCATCTTCCAATAAGCTTCCTAGAAAAAGTAAGAATAAATATTATATTAAAATTTTGAGATATACTAATTTTACCAAGTAGTTTGTCAAGAAATAAACTATTCAAGGTAAATTGTTACCTTGTTTAAAGACATCTCTATTATTTTTTTTTAACTATTATTTCTTTAGAACTTATACCGTTTCAGTAAAACCTAAATGATAAAAAAAAATCATCTTGATGTGATGAAATAATTCATCTAATACCAGGATCTCAAGTCAAATCATCGAAGAAATCTAATTGAAAGCATAACAGAATCCATTGAATAACCAATACGGTTTATCGGTCTTCTTTGCCGAAAGTAGTTTTCTCGAGAAAGAGAGAGTCTTATTTTCACTTAAGAAGATATGCAAGTAGAATGAGAACTAACTCTTATGATTTTGACCCTATTTATAGTTGAGTGTATGTAGTTCATTTTATCCCAGCATTGATAAGCTTGGCGACGTCTGAGGGATCGGGACAGCAGCTCTTTGTTGGAAGGCATCGATGGGAGCAACAAAAATGCTAACGAGAATGGAGTAAGATAAGGCCACATTGGTGCAAGCATTGACACTAGTGTGGAGATCACCAACATCAATATTTGATGAGGTTTTGCAGCTGGCATGCAGGCAACAATTTTTAAGGTTTTCCACATAAATGAATATATTTAGTGTCCAAGCTCTTTGCAATTATTTGTTAGCATGCAATAAATATTAATAGTGATTATACATATTTATTGCATGTTAGAAAATTTTGTTACAATAATTTCAAAATTTTATGTCATAACATTATACAAAATTTATGAACAAGGAGAGTTTTGAGGCCCGCATTGGGGAGCTCACAAGGCCCAACAAATTAAATTGTTTTGGGGCTCGCAAATGAAATTATGAACAAGGAGAGTTTGAGCTCAAGCTCAACCAAAGCTTTTAAAATAGAGTTTTTTAAATACATACCACCTGAAACAACATTATTTGCGTATCTCAGACCACAAAATTTAATTTTACCACAACCCTATTAACCTTTGGTCTCCAACATCTACTTCTCTTGCAATCTTCTTCAACGGCAGGTTTGCTTCTCCATCGCCGCCTCTTTCACTCTTGCAGGCTGGATGTATCACCAGCGTTGGTGGTGAAGTTGGAAGCTTTATAGGATAGTTAGATGGAGGAAGCAACGACGAGCCGTGTGGATGGGATTCGAATGTAATTGTGCGTAAATTTGCAGTAATGCAAGCAGATAGAAATCATTTCTGCTTCTCTGTTTTATCTCAGGTTATTGATTTCCCAACATAGTCTGAACAATTCAACAGTGTTGTTGTGAGCGCGCTAACAGCAGAGCTGGGTGATACAGAAGTAAAAGAACTAATTGCCAATGCTACTTACATAATCTGCATAGGAAGCAACGATTATTTGTACTATTTAAGTAGCCCGAAAATTGAGGAGATTTTACTCAGGATGTTGTTGCAATGGTTATTAGAATTTTTTTCTGCAGCAACTTAAATGAGGGTAAAATATATAATCATTTTTCAAAAACCTCAAAAACTAGTTGTATTAATGATAGTAACATTTTTTTTTGAGGGATTATATGAGAAGGGAGAAAGGAAAATTGGTTTCTTGGGTATGTCTCCATTGGGGAGCTTGCCGGCTCTACGAGCGGCAAATTCTAAGGCAGATGGAAGCTACTTTGAGGATGTTTCAGAACTTGCATTGGCATTGTATGGTGTGCTACTAAGCCTTCGGCACATTCTTAAAGACTTTAAATATGGCTTCAGTTTAGGTGTTGTACATCAAAAATGTGTCAGCACGAATCTTAAAAGACTCAAACAACTGGCATAAGAGGCGATATGGCGCCCCGAGACTCCCCAAACACGACCCGGAATCTCCTACTTAGCTGGCTGACACTTACAAGTTGGAAGGAAGATAATCTTAGGACGAACCAAACTCAACTACTTTCATAGAGTCAACTAGCAATATTTTCGGTAATTCAATGTATAGGCGCCCAACTATGAAGGTCGGTTGAAGGTCGGGTGGGAGCCATCATAGGCTTCCAGTCCCATCCAGTTGGGCGTCGTCTTAGACTCACGGCCCCATCCAGCCGAACTTCATTTCATGCTCCCGACCCCATCCGGCCGGACCCCTCCATTCTTTTTAGGCACTATCCAGGTGAGTGCTATTTCAGACTCCCCATTACTAAATTCACATATTGACCAATATGTCATCTTCGTATCAATGTATTCTAAGGATACATAATGTAATTATACACCCTTATTCATATAAATAGGGGGCTTATTTAATGAATAAATGTTCCGAGATTTTGTTGTGCTATTGCTTGCTCTGTTCCCCTCTCTCTCTCCTTCTCATGCTCTAATCCTTAGGTGCGTCTCCTAAACAATTTTCACTGTGGTGAGCGTGAATTTTTGTCGTCGACAATAAGAGGAGTGCAGCGATAGCAAAGAGGAGAGGATTGTCAGAAAGAAGCAGTGTGGAACATGCCCAAGAAGATCTATAGGAGTGCATGCACTGAGGGTTGCAGAAGATGAGAACTCATATCATGGACCAGATGTTAGGCAAGATCGTGGTCCTAAAGGCCGTCGCAGTCATAGTTGGAGAACGAGCCATCTAAGAGCAGAACCCCCACCCCCATCCCTCGCCGCGCTAGCGGGAAGTAGCGCCGGTGCCCAACAGCAGAAGAGTGAATCATAGTCCGGAGAGGGTTGAAGACTCGCAGTATCAGCATGGTCAGCGTAGGTGGAGAGATAACGAACGAGGCGTACTCACAACAACCAGAGAGCCCATTCTCCCACCAGATCTCGGGGCCTGAGCCTCCAGAAAATTTTAAGCTACCAGCAATGAAGTTCTAAAAAGGTCGTTCATACCCAATCGATCATCGTTTCATTTGAGTTGCTCATGTGCTTGCTAAAGATCTTAGACTCATTCATGTTGTTTCTATTTTTCACCACTTTGAGGTTGTCAGCCTTGAAGTTGTTCCACGTGCTTCCAGTTGGGAGCATAAGTAACTTTGTTGATTTTAAGAGATTGTTCCGGGCATAATTTTGCCAGCGCCCAGAAACCCACAAAGAGCATGCAATCCTTGTGACAACTAAAGCAAGGTCAGCACGAGAGCCCAAGCTCATTCATATCACAATTCCATAGGGAAATGTGGGGGTGAAAAACTTCAGGGTTGATGCAGCCCAGGCTACCTTAAAGCAAGGTTTGAAGTCCGATAAGTTTTCTTATGACCTCAGTATGAACGAAACCCAAGACGTTGGAAAGAACCAACAAACATATCCTCGAAGAGGAGAGCACCCCCAGGCGATAATCGGAAGAATTGTCGGCCTATAAGAGAGCTCCCCCAAGTAACGAGTCAAAACTAAAGGAGGACCATCCATCATATGGCGATACTAAGAAGACCAATCCTCTTGTGGTAGTAGAGAGTTTGGACTGAATAGTCAGCAAGGAAGTCACGTGGGCACCGAGACCTGCGACCAGCGACCAACCTAGTACTATGAAAGGCCGAAGCAATGCTACGAACAACCATATGATGAGTTCAAGGGCTTGCGATTTACCCCTTTGAGGGTATCAAATGCAGAAATTTTAGACGCTATCTAGGAAAAAAAGCACTTCAAGGAAGCCACACAAATGAAAGTCAGAGGTTTTCTCTAAGATCCAATAAAGTATTGTATGTATCACTGAGACCATGGCCACAACACAGAGGACTACAGATGCTTTCATAATCTCATTAAGAAGTTAATTAGGGTGACGAAGGTGAAGAAGTTTGTCACTCAGGGACACTCGGATCAGAGGCAAGACAAAGCCCTGACAATAAAAGCTCCACCAGACCCTATTCAGACAAATGTTGTCCACATCGTCGAGATAGTCCCGACCATTTTCAGAGGAACAGAGATCTCCTGGTGGAGCTCCCGGGCCAATACTGGGGAGCTGCATAACCTTGAATTTTTCTAAAGGAGGGAAAGCTACCCCTCTCCCTCCTTCACATTTGCAGAAGAGGATCTGCTCCAATGGGGGAACCCTTACAACAAAGATATAGTTGTAATGGGGATAATAAACAGCTTCCAAGTTGGGAGTATCATTATCGACATTGGCAATTCTGTGAAAATTTTGTTCAAGTCAATATTCAATAAGCTTAACCTTTAGGCAGATCAGCTAGTAGCGCTAACCAACCCACTGTATGAATTTTTAGGTGAAAGTAAGGAGTGGGTGTAATGTAGTTTGTTGTCACCTAAGGAGAAGGTGAAAAGCAGTTCTTGGAGACAGATGACTTTCTAATAGTGGGCTCACCTCTAGCCTACAACTCCATCTTTGAACACCCACTATTGCTAAGGTCAATTTCCTAAAACATTAAAAGTCAAATTGTCAGAGGAGTTCTGGAATAGTCACGAGTATGTTACCTCCAGGCGGTGAGGAGCGTGGAGCAGGAGCTGCTCGACCTACAAAACCAGAAGGAAGGGTGCTCGGGACCACGAGACGACCCTGGAGATTCCATTCACAAAAAATAATCCCGATAAATTTTGATGCAGGATACAGGGAACTATTCATTCAAACACTTCAAGATCACCACAATGTCTTTGTTTGGTTTACTGCGGAGATGACTAGGATACCAATTGACATCACCTATCTACAGCTAAATGTGAGCCCCACTATCTGGCTGATCGTGCAAAAGATCAAGAACTCGGTGACTACATTGTTTGATCCTATCAAGGAGGAGGTGCTAAACCTGAAGGAAGCAGGATACATCCGGGAAGTTCAGTATCTCGCCTGTGTTTTGAACGTTGTCATGGTCCAAAAGGTGAAAGGGAAAATGATGGATGTGTATTGACTTCAGAAACCTGAACACTACATGCTTGAAGAATTGCTACCCCATACTGAGAATCAACGCTCTATTGAACGCAATTGTGGCTCACTCCGTGATCAGTTTCCTAGATGCTTTCTCTGGCTACCACTAAATCATGATGCACCTGGATGACACTGAGAAGATCATTTTTATCACTGTTAAGAAGTTTATTGTTACAATGTAATGCCCTTTGGGCTTAAAAACACTTGAGTGACATATCAACATTTAATAGATGTAATTTTTGCTAATCAAAGGAAAAATATTGAAGTCTACGTGAATAATACTATTGTAAAAAGTCGAACAACAAAACAACATTTAAAAGATTTAAAACAAACTTTCCAAACTTTAAAAAATACAATATGAAATTAAACCCTTTGAAATGTATGTTTGGAGTCTCAACCAGCAAAATCCTGGGGTACCTCAACCTTTGATGGCCTTAAAGCGAACCAAGACAAAATTCAAGAGCTAATTGACATGTTGTCCCCAAGAAACACTCGAGAAATCCAGAAGTTAACCAGCTAAATCACAGCTCTTAACCTCTACCCGATTAGGATCACTTCAATTCCTTTATTACCCTTTTCAACCCTATTGCTCCCTTTGATGCTTCATTGATGTCTTCTCATAGGCTCTAATTATGGATAGATGATCGTCCATTTGGGATACAGTGATTCACCATCTACCCTTATGGCCCGGTTAGGCTTTAGAAGCATAGTATGGACCATATGAGTCGACCTGATTGTTTCATAGGCCCTGGAAATCTATAATCCACCATATGTATGGGATCGTGGTAGGCTTACTCTCTGCTTGTATTGAACATATCAGGATGTATCTATGAGATAAACATCCTTTGTGACAACCTTTACTATTCGTTATACAAATGTAAGTAGGATTATTTTTATCAAGAGTTTTATTGGGCAAACCCCAAGATATAATTAACCAAACGGAAACGTCCCTTTGGGAGTTACTCTTGAACCTAGAACAAGCGTAAACACTTGAAGCTTTAATTATGGGTTGCTTTCATAGGATCTTCTTTACGGATATGTCTCCAAGCCATTTTGGATATGATCTTGTTTGGAAGTACGCTCTTAGGCTATCATGGAAAGTTTACTTTACAAAAGCTCTCCATGTGCATTTTCTCATTTGACTTCATTGTCGTATGTCCTACCTTTTGATTCCTCTCTTCTCCAAATCATCTGCATGATCCAGAAAAGAGACTTACTCAGAAAAGTGAATGATACGACAATAGACAAGCTGATGACTCATAAAATAAAAGAGAAAAAGAAAGAGAATAACTCAGTCGATCAGTCCTCAAAGAACCAGAGGTGATGACAATAGAGAGGGAAGAAAACAAAACATGAGTGGACCCATACGCCAAGTTCTTAGAAATGGGATAAATCATGAATGAATTCACAAACCCTAGAAGGTTTAGATTCAAAGCCGCTTAGTACCTACTAGTAGAAGGAACACTCGTCTAAAAATTGACAACATCATTATTTCTGAGGTGTATAAAGGAAAACGAGGAAGAAGCCATTCATCTAGAAATCCATTTTGGATAGTGCGGGAAACACTCCAGAAGAAAGATATTGACACACAAGGTCCAACGGGTTCCAATTGACAATATCGTTATTTTTTACCAACGCTGCTTAAGGAGCATAAGCATTATTTAAGAGGTGCAAGAAATGCCAAAAATGCGGTCCACTAAAACATCAGTCAGCCCACAAATTCCAACCGATCATCAGCCAATGGCCTTTTGTCGTATGGGGATAGGACATTTTGGGTTTATTTATATCATCCAAAGGACATTGTCATTTCTTTCTAGTAGTAGTAGATTACTTTTTAAAGTGGATCGAGGTCAAAACTCTTGCTAGAATCTCTGTGAATGTTGTCAAGAACATCATATAGACCGACTTGATCTGCCCTACAACTTGTCAATGATGATCATCACAGATAATGAGACACAGTTCGTGGGCAATAATGTTCAAAATTTTTGTCAAGATCTAGGGATAAGCCTCAAATTTGCCTAAGTCCATCATCCCCAAACTAACGACCAGACCAAAGCACCTAACAAGATTATTCTTAACCTGTTGAAAAAAAAAGTTGGAGCTAAGGGAAGTTGGGAAGACATCTTTCTGTCCATTTTGTGGGCCATCTGAACCACTTCGTCCATCATAACCTATCAAATGGCGTTCATGCTCTCACACTGAATGGAAGCCACACTACTGGTAGACTACAACTATCACAGCTAAAAGGTCCTCACGGCCACAACCTTTAATAAAGAAAATATACTCGAATGGCTAGAAGCAAACAACGAGGGAACAATGCTCATTTTAGATCATGCAGAAGAAGTCCAAGCATAATCGGCTCTACACCAGGAAAAATTCAAGGGAGAGTCGCTCAGTACTACAACTGACACATTCGAGAGAAAAAATTTTCTCCTAGCATCCTAGTACTGAAGAAGGTTGACCCTGCAGCACAAGGAAAGGTAGTTGGGATGCTAGAACAAACGTGGAGCGGCCCCTACATCATTTACAGACACGCCGGACCTAGAGCGTATAAGCTGAAAGCCTACGCAGGGAATGAGGTCCCCCAAACTTACAATGGGGACAACCTCAAAAAATTATTTCCATAACTTTGTCGCTTTTGTTCTAACACAGATTTTCATAAAAAGTACATGTTGTCCCACTTCGTATACATTTTTATAACGTTCTATGCTACTCTACCAAAAAATATATGTTTAATAAGCGAGTACTTTACTAATCAAAACTAAAAAAAAACTAGGTTAGAAAAACACTCGAGAAACTGGAGAAATCATGAGATAATTATAACGTCGGTCTAACCGTCGTGGGAGTGAAGAATAACTGGCTGCAAAATTGAAGATTGTAGGCCAAGGCATCAAGGTCTCTCGGCTGAGCATAAAATTTAAGAACGGCAGACTGAAGTTCCAAGCTTGCTCGACCTTACCCAAAGTTGAAGATTGTAGATTGTGGAAACAAGATTGCCCGGCTGAGCATAAAATAGAAGAATGGTAGATCACGTCGACAAGATCGCCTAACCTTGTCTAAAATTGAGGACTGTAGGTTGCGACGCAAAGATTGCTTAGCCTTGCCTAATGTTAAAGACTACCAGTTGTGATGCCAAGATTGTCGATTGAGCATAAAATAGAAAAATTGTAGGCCTCGACACTAAGAATGTTGACTTATCACAAAGTAGAGGAACGACAGACCACAATGCCAGGATTTCCCGCCCAAAGTTGAAGACTATCTGTCATGGCGCCAAGGTCAGCCAGCTAAGCATATCATAGAAGAAAGGCAAGCGACAACACTGAGATTGCCCGACCTTGCCCAAAGTTAAGGAATTCCAATCGTAGTGCCAAGGTAGTAGGGTTGGGCATATATCTAAAAAGTAATTAGATTTAGCACCATAGTCACCCATGTTAGATCCAAAAATGAGGATAATTGGTCGGGACACTAAGGTTGCCCCATTGGACCTAGCTCACCCAAATAACTCCCTCACACCCAGATGAGATGCTTCGACCTAGGATGACTAGCTCCTCTTCGGAGAAAAGAAAAATTGACGTAAGGATAAAATGAATAAAATGAGCAAAATAAAAGAAAGAAAGAAAAGATTTATTTTCACTTCTTCCAAAGGTATACAGAGTTTTTCTTTAAATGTTTGGATGCCTGCCAATTAACACCTTCAATAAATTTTTATACAAAATAATAGTAATAATATTAAAATGCATATACGGCCTAAGCAGCCACAAGTCCACCACCGCTTCCCCCTTCATCTTCGCTCGGTTGATCCACCCCGCCATCTTCATCCCCAGAAATAACAAAATTGGAGGCAAATTAATCCATGTTCAGCCACTTGGGCTTGACCAGTCCTCCTTTCATGAAACGATTCATGGCTATGGCCAGACCAAACTGAATCTGTTTAGAAAGCTTCATCATGTGATCTTCCTTAGAAACCATTCCAGTCACCTTCTCCTCTAGCTCCTTAATCTTGGTGGTTAAAATAAGAAAAGAATTCAATGGACCATGGTATTTTCACCCATCAAAGGAAGATGACAAGGGTTATACTATCACGATGGAATTCAGTGTCACCTGTGTAGGGATGGCACGGTGGCTATTAAAGACAGATCTAATCTCAGTGCAAAAAGTCAACCTCATACTGTATCAGAACTAGTACACACTGGAAATTATATATATTTCTGTGTGTGTGTGTGTGCGCGCGCGTTCCATATCTTGTTATTTTTGGACGACAAAGTTGTTCATTTCAAACTAGAGGGCAACTGATATGTCATTAGCTAATTTCCATCATCCGACATGAATATAAAGGCACAACAAGAATCTCAAGGCAATTTTTGAGCTGAAAGAGTTTAAACTTCAATAAAAATCATTTAGAACTTTGATTTCAGCAGGCTTACAATCAACTAACAACTAGATGAGATAAACTCAGTTTTACCAACACTGATCTAATTTTAGTCAAATTAAGCAAAAATGAGCCATTAAATCACTTTTAAAATCTTTCAGTGCATAAGCGCAAGGCCAAATAGATATTAAATCCAACAAGTTTATAATCAAATCAGACATCTCGGTTAGGCGAATCAAACATGCCCAAAACTGCTCAAGTCAAACATCATTAATGTACTCAAATGTTCATTGTTTGTTCTGATCTAGGAAATCACTCCAGACCATCAGATGGAGTAACCTGAATTCCTTCCTAATTTGCAAAGAGACCTCTCCCATATTTTATAAATAGAGTCATGCCCCCTCTTGAAGGGGGAGATCTTTAGTCAGAGGAAGGCTAGAGCTTGGAGAAGGAGTTGAAGTTTATCATCACATCAGCATCGTAGATCCCGCAAATATCTCCCATTCCTGTAGCCGCCAACCACTGTCGATCACCTCCGGCCAGCTGTCATCGACCACCTTTAGCCACATGTTCTCATTGTAATAAAGTCTTTTGTGGAGTCACAACATGCAATGTGAAATTCTAGCGTACATTGCAGAGTAAGGAGACATTATGCTGAACAACACACCCAACATACAATGCAATAATGTTTGACGAAGATGGTGTAACAATGCACACTAAATACAGTGAAATGACATGCCCTGATAACAGTTTAACAATGCACCCTCAATAAGTGTAACAATGTTTGTCGAAGACAGTGTAACAATACATCCCAAAAACCATGACTCTTTATAGACTTCTAAAGCTCTCTCCTTGCAAACAACCACTATGGCCTACATGACGAAGTACAACTTATGTGGTTTACAGCTTGTGTAGCTCTCAAGTCAAGTCCCTACGACCAAAAGATGTCATCACAACTCACCATTACAACCTAAGTGACCAACTATGTCCAACGTGGTCCACAACTCATGTAGTTCTGGACTCTAATCTTTGCAGCCTATGAGCTACATCATAGCTCTTTACTACGAACTACCCAACCAACTATGACTTAAGTGACCCTGAGCTCGTGGAGCTCTTGAAGCCAACCTCTGCGGCCTACGGACGACATCAAAGCTCACCATTATGGCTTATGCGATCAACTATGACTTACATAGTCCACAACTCATTTAGCTCTCTACTCCAACCACTGCAACCTACATACATCATCACAGCTCACCACCATGACATATGTGATCAACTACTACCTATATGATATATAGCTTGTGCAGCTTCTGACTTTGGCCTCTATGGCCTATGGACGTCATCAAAGCTCACCACTACGACCTAAGTGATCAACTAGGACCTATGTGGCTCACAACTCCTACAGCTTCCAACTACGACCTCTGCACCCAATTAACACTCCTAAAGCAACCATCTGCGACCCACACAATTACTACCATGGACTTCAACTACAGTTTATACGACAAGCTAGCGCTATAGTTACCATCTACAACATTCACGATAAACTACTATTTACATAACAATTGACTATAGCCCTCGCAGCCTCCTATTACTAAGAACTGCATTTAATACAGTTAGACTGCAACTATTATCAATGAACTATTATTGTACATTAATAATGATCAACTTTATAACTTTATCTTCTCTAATTCAGGAGAAGAGTGAATCTGTGTACATGTCATTCATAGTGGATTGTTTCAATTATGTTGGTCTCTTTGGTTTTTCCCACTTTCCAGAGTTTTTCACATAAAAATTTGAAATTTCTCTTCTTACTTATTTGTCTTTAATTACCAGAGTATGTGATGAGTTTTCGTGCACCACTAAGATAATAATTTATTACTCTATCATCACGGAGCTTCCAACACACATCAAAGATGATGTTGGGCTTGCCCAATTCTTATGATGCTAAATATTTCTGTGCACACCATTTTGTTGTATTGTTATTGTTTATAATATGTATTTTTATTTTATTTTTTTTCTGTATAAGCCTTTAGATGCTTTAAAAAACTATACATATTTTGTAATAAAAAAAAAAATTGTAGATGATTCTTGCAAGCTTAAACAGGCGAAGGGCTTATTTTTCTTATTTTTTTCATACAATACAAAGACATTGAAATCATGTTTTGGCAGCTCTCTTATAAAATACCATTCTTCCATAAGATTATCTATACATGAGTTACAAATACTTTGAAATCAAGTGATAAACAAGCTTATTAAAATAAACTCCAATAATAAGCCGTGAAACCAGAAAATTGCAAAAGATGGTATATGTAAGTATTGCTTAAGATTATAATTTACATTTAAAAAATGGCCGGCGCTAGGCCTAAACGATCTCCAAACATCCCTCTCCTCAACCATGCTAATCAAATAGCCCTCTTGCTCCCAAACAGCAAGGGAAAAAAAATCCTCCTAAAAATGACTTCACAAATTCGTTCCCTTTCACTCTCCACCATCTGCCAAATCCTCCTTCTCACTCTTTCGATAAGCATCAAATCACTCGCGAACTCGCCGGAGAAGAAGACCTCCGCCTTTTTCATCTTCGGCGACTCCACCGTTGACGTCGGAAACAACAACTACATCGATACGCTCGCGATGAGCAAAGCAAACATGCCTCCGTATGGACAAAATTTCTTCAACAAGCCTACGGGCCGTTTTTCTAACGGCCGGCTTGTTGTAGATTTCATCGGTACTTTTAACGCATCAATTTTTTTTTGCCTTAATTGTTTGGGGTCAATAATATATATGTGTTGTTGATTTTTTTTCTCCTTGCTTTTTTCTTGCTTTTCTTCTGCAAAGCGGAATATGCTGAACTTCCATTAATTCCACCATCCAAGCAACCTTCTTCTAAGTTTATTAATGGCGCTAACTTCGCGTCGGGAGGAGCAGGCGTTTTGCCTGAAACATATCAAGGATTTGTGAGAACTGATATTATTATTCTTCTTCAATTTTATTCTTTCCTTGTTTAAACCAAAAAATGGGGAAAAAAAACATTTTTTTGGGGGGTACATAGCACTCGAAAATTTCTATTTTACATATTTCACACCTATATTTCAAATGTGACTACTTGGAACTCAATTTAACGGCTTTGCTCTTTTAACCTAAATCCTGATTTAAGCGGAAGTTAGCAAATTTAACCTAAATCCCTCCCATCAGCAAAAATGACACCTTTAAATCCTGCAGGTTTTTAAATCCCATTTTTTCCCCGTTTTGCCTTATATCCAAGATTTATGGGATTTAGAAAAGCTGAAGCTCGCGAAGGCGGGTGAAAAGAAGTGGGAGAAAAATGAGGCTTATTTTCTTTCCCTGGAGTGTTATTTTCGTTTTAGTTATACAATTTTGAGTGCTATAAAGCAAATAGTAAAGTTTAGGTGTGAAAAACGTTTAATATCAAGTTTTGAGTGCTATGTATGTAAATTGCACACCCCCCACACCTTCTTTCAGTTGTAAGATTGTATGAATTTGCACCAATACAAGCATATAGATAAATCATTTCGGCTATTATGTTTTATCTCAGGTTATTGATTTTCCAACACAGTTGGAGCAATTCAACAGTGTTGTGAGCTCGCTAACAGCAGAGTTGGGTGATGCAGAAGCAAGAGAACTGATTGCCAATGCTGTTTACTTCATCAGCATAGGAAGCAACGATTACTTGTGCTATTTAGGTAGCCCGAAAGTGCAGGAGATTTTCACTCCTGAGGATATTGTTGCAATGGTTATTGGAAATTTGTCTGAAGCAATCCAAGTGAGTGTAAAATATATAATCATCTTTCAGAAACATCAAAAACAAGTTCTATTAATGGCAGTAACAATTATTATTTTTTTTTTTTGGAAGGGATTATATGAGAAGGGAGCAAGGAAATTCGGTTTCCTGAGCACATCTCCATTAGGGTGTTTGCCTGCTATAAGAGCAGCAAATCCGAAGGCAGATGGAAGTTGTTTTGAGGATTTCTCTGCACTTGCATTGGCACATAACAATGCTTTATATGGTGTGCTCCTAAGCTTTGAACACATTCTTAAAGACTTTAAGTATGCCTTCAGCTCAGACCACTACAGTTGGTTGCATGAAGTAATTCATAATCCAACCAAATTTGGTATCTTTCAATCCTAACCCAATTTCTCTATTTTTTTTTCTGTTTGTTTTTAATTTCGATTGAAATTCTACTGAGGAATTTCTTATTGAATGCCTCAAAAAGCAATACTTGAACCGCGCATTAAAATTTATGCATAATAAATCCAAAGATCAAGGCTTGTTTTATTAAAGAGAGAATCACTTTCAACTCTCCTCACATTGCCATATCATTGATTATAACCGAACGTAAATCAACTCCGCTTGTACAAAACATGACAAATATCAGGATAAATTAATTAGTGACAAAGATGTTTGTATTCACTGGATTAAGTATCTACTAAGGCGTAGACTTAATTGTTTTTACTATTTTTTAAACCTGCAATAAATCTCAATCTTTGATGAATATGTGCTTCTCATTTGTAGAAACCTGAGGTAAATTTGGTCGTAAAAATCTTTTTTTTTTTAATTTCCAATGTTTAAACTAGGAAAGAAACTCTAAGATGAATATCTTACAGAATTCAAAAGTGGAATGCCAATAAAAATTCCTCTTTTGGACGCCCTTTGGTGTTAAAAATTATATATGCGCCTAAAATTAATCTCTGCTTAATATTAAAGCTTTTTGTACTTAAAAATCAAATTAAAATGTGAATTATTTTCATCAAAATTCATGCATTTGTAGGAACAAGTATCTCCCAACAATAAACGTAGACTCTTGACAGCAAAAAAATTTAAATTATCGATATAAAAATGTGTTCTTTGCCACTTTTATCACAATTGTATAATCTGATGCTTAGCATTTTGGTTTAATGAAGGGTTTAAAGATGGAATCAATGCTTGTTGTGGGACTGGGCTATATGGAGGCATATATAGCTGTGGAGGAAACAAGGAAGTGGCTGAGTACGAGCTGTGTAATTCACCAGACGATTTTGTGTTTTGGGATTCTTTCCATGGAACCGAGAAGCTTGCAAAGAAATTAGCAGATAAACTGTGGGAAGATCAACCGAACTCAGTCGGGCCATACAATCTGAAGGAGCTGTTCTTCAACCAGGAAAAGTCGAGAATTGAAGATATAGTTGAAGCTAAGGAAAACCTTGAGGCGTTTGCTATGTGATTTATGAGTAATCATTCTGCTCGTTAAAAAAAAAGTAGTGTTAGTCTGATGATAATAATGGTTCTCATGATTTTAGCTGGCTTTAACTTTTACAGCATCAAACTATGAGAACTGTGGTCGAGTCTTCTGTTCTTTTTGTGGCAAGCAAGTTGTGAAATTCATCTTCTTTGCATAGCTCCTTGATCTGCTTTCTTTTCTTTTTTTTTTCTTTTTTTTTCTTCCTGTTAATGTTAGAAGCTATCATGTCTCCTTCAGCAAAGTTAGTATCCTAATTAGAAGTTCAAATTCTCTGATATATGTAATTCATAATCATAACTCTTAGAAATTTTTGGCTCAATATTTTGAGTTAGGTTTTAGGCAGTAGTACTGTAAGGCATCTCTTTTTATACTCCAAGGGAGTTTTTTTTTTTTTTTAATGCAATATAGTATTATCAATGGATGTAGCGATTTGATGTAAAAATATTGTGGTTAAAAGAGTGTATTTTGTATAGAATTTTTGTTTACGTATTCTGAAGCCCACCTACCAAAGTGGCTAAATAAAGTCTTTCTGCTAAAGTGGCTGAATTGAACCCAACTGTCGAAGTGGCTGAATTGGGTCCATCTGCCGAAGCGATTGAATTGAACTCATTTGTCAAAGTGGTTGAACTCATCTCTTTCACCAATTGAGAGCCATCCCAACCTGGTTAAAGAGACATAATTACTAGAGATTGACATCATTACCAGCAAGAACCCGGGCCCGTTCATCTTTAAAAGCATTGTCGGACATCCACGTAACAGTCTTTTCATCACGACATCATGAATGGGAGTCGTGCAATACTTAAGATATATATATTTTTTATTTTTCTTCTTTATATAAAAGGAAGTTGAGCTAGGAGAGAGAGCCCCCTCATTTCTCGTGATTTCTAAGATTTTTTATGCTCTCTCTCTCTCTCTCTCCTCTAAAAAAACTGTAGCTCCGAAAATCTCCAATGAACCCGATATATGGCCTTCCGGAGGCTCGAGTTAAATAGATAATCTCTGAAATCTCTCTTATCTTACATCCATTTCTCTCTTCTACATTTCCTCTCTAAGAACAAATTTTTTACCAGATTGCATATATTCAGAAATGATATGGGATCCTACCTCCTAAAATAATTTAGCAAATAGATATCTTAGATGCGGAACTAAAATTAACTTGGAATATTTTGAAAAATATTTTTCTGTAATTTCTCTCAGAGCAAAAACAAAAATACTAATTTCATTAACTTCTAAGCAGTTTACAAATCTGTGCTCTGAGCACGGACTTCTGCAACGATAGGCCAAGTTATCTGAGCTTTAATTAAACTCGTCAAATTCGACTTCAGTGACATGAAACGGTTAACAGATCAAACAATCTTCTTCTGATTCTATTAAATTAAGTTACGATTTTCCAAGTGCCGGTCATCTGTAATATCATCCTACCATTATTGCGAACAAAGAAACGAAAAACGTATGGCGTCAGTTCTGGCAGGTCAAATTTTATTTGCAGAAAAATTGCTATAGCTTTTGTTCGTTATATTCGTCTTCTTTCTTATTTTTTTCGTTTTCATTAGGAGAAAGAGCATTCAAGCGTGACATGTGGAGGTGGAAAGGACGAAGATGATAACTGAATTTGGCCAAAATTTTAAGTAATTAATGAAAGGCGTGCGTGGAAATGCACTGGTATTCTAAATTTCTTATAACCCGGCAGCTAAAATAATCATTGAAAGAGTGCTGCAATTGTATTTTAGCAGGCTGCATCCAAGTTTGCAAAATTAGCTATGTATTTAATTAAGGGTGCGTTTAGGGCAGTTTTTTAGCTGCGATGCTGTTTCATATTGCAGTTTGGTGTGTTTAAAAAAAATTTTGCTGCAGCTTATTTCGATAATTTGATAAACCACAAGGCGGCGGGCTAGGCCATGTACCCTGTGTTTTGTTTGCGAAAGATTATTTTGATGCCCCCCTTACTGTAGTGCCCTAGCTCTTTCTCACGTGAGTGTCTACCTTAGCTCCTCCTCCGCTCCCATCTAACTCTAGTCGGCTGTTCCGGTTGCTTCTCTCTTCTCCTTCCTTCCTCCCTTCTCTCTGTATTTAGTTCTGGTGGCACTGTCTCATTTCCCCTTACGGTATCCTCTACTCGACACTATTGTATTGATATTCTAGGTTATGGCTTGAGTTATGTCCTGTGGGGCTTGCTCACAATTTTTGGCTTTTGTGTGTGTGGTTTCTATTTTTGTTTTGTTTTTTTTTTTTTGTTGCCTGTGTGGTCTTTAAGATTTATGGTTTTGGTCTTTGTTTGCTAGAAGGGCTTTGTGAGCTTCTTTGCGATTTCTTGTGCTCTTAGCTATATGTCGGAGTGGTTTGTGTTAAGGGGATGATTTGAGGCCCTTTGTAAATGTTGATAATTCGTGGCTTATGGTTCATTTTTTTGCAATATGTCCACCTCTGCTAGAAAGAATTTTTTTTTTTTGCCTAGCGCAGCTTGCTCAATTGGGGATCTTCCCCTATTTTATTTTTGGTTCGATTAAAGCAGGCTTGCTGCTCTACCTGTCGATTAGTTCTTGTAGGTGGTTGCCCTCTTTATTATATTATGCAAAACTATTTTAGTGGTGATGTTAGTGGTGGTGGAGTGGGTAATGCTTTTGTGCCACGATGATGGTACTTTTGGTGGTAATGTTGTGCCATGGTGACGATGTTAGTGGTGGTGATGTTGTGTCATATTGGTGGTTCTGTTGGTGTTGTTGTGCCATGTTTGGAGTATTTTTGGTGGTGGTGTTGTTGGTGGTGATGTTGTGTCATGATGGTGGTGTTGTTGGTGGTGATGTTGGTTGTGTGTGAGTGTCAGTGGTAGTTTTATTGTGATATAACAGTGGTGATATGGTATTGGTGTGTGTGTGTGTGGAAGCTGTTGGTAGTTTTTATGTTGATATAGTGGTGGTGACATGTGTTGCGGCGAGATCTATAGATATGCTAGTTAATGTGGTATATCTATAAATCAATAAAATAGGAGAACGATCAACGAAGCGAAAAATAGAACGATAAAATCACATCAAAAAAGAAAACACTGATTTAAGTGGTTCGGCAAATTCCTTACGTTCACGGAATTGCAGAGGATTTTACTACTTGATGAATTTACACTAGTCGATCACCTCGACTTACAAGAGGAATATCTCACTTCGTTGCTCTTTCTTCTTCTCTCTCTGTTCTTCTCTCTCTACACCGAGATACATTGAACAAACTCTACACCTAGATACACCGAAGAAGATAAGTTTACAAGAGAAATAAACTCAATTTCTCTTCTGCCACAAGCCACCAAGAAGAAGCTAAGGGAGAACAATCTTCTTCGTCTTTCTTCCTTCTTCTTTCTTCATCGCAAGGAACTACTTCTTGCACTTTCCTTCCTTCTATCATGAGGAAACCTTCCTCTATCCCGAGGAAAACCGAAGAACACTGTGACTTCTCTTACTAAAGGAGAGTCGTATGATACCTTTTATCACGAACAAGAGAGAGCGAAGGGATGCTTCGCTTCACAACAGAGGCGGGAACGGTTTGCAAAACCGTAAGGTCGTGGTGGCGACCTTTCACGATCAGGAGAGCCGTTTCGTGAAAGATAGGAGGCGGGATCCTGTAGCGGGAGACGAGAGCTGGAGAAATTGGAGCATGAGCGGGAACTATCGAGCTCCAGCATAACAACATGGTGGTGTGCGTGTGTGTGTGGTAGTTATTATGGTGATATGGTGTTAGTGACATGGTGACATGTGTGTTGATGCTAGTGGTTGTTTTTTTATGGTGATATGGTGGTGGTGACATGGTGGTGTGTGTGTGTGTGTGGATGCTAGTGGTGGTTTTGGTTTATCTCATGACACTGACCAACTTTATTTTAAAAATGATATTATGATATTATTAATTGTTATTTTAATAGCCTTATTTTTAATTTTGATTTTTGTGTATTCATTGTTTTGTGATGTGTCAGTTTTTATTTTATACATTCAAACTGGATACTTATTTTCAAGTATGAAATGTGCTAGCAGCATTGGTTATGCTATAAGCATAACTATACTACATAAGCAAAAAGATCATTTCTTCAGAAACAACTACATCACAACTGTCGCAAAATAACAAAAACAAACAGACAGTTGGCTTCTCCGCAGCAATTCTGTGCAACAACGTCTACATGTCTGGCATCTAACTTACGAATGCATTACATGGACATGTTGGTTCATTTCTAATTACATAACATTATTGAATTTTGGAAAATTAAATCAAACATTTAATCAATATTTATTTTCATTTTTAATTTCAATATTTTATTCCAACCAGTCTTTTTTTTCATGTGAATATGTTTAATAATACATAAAATTTATATGATATATACTTAATCCCAATTACCATATATCGGTCACATTTTATGTAGTCAATCAAACAATGAGGAATCGACATTATAAATAACAAAGTTTTTAAGAAATGCCCATTTTCAATACATTAATCTAACTGATCCAATAAGTAGGATTTATTTGTATTTTTTTTTTTTCATTTTGGTTTCTTTTTTTATTTTTAAAAACATGTTTATTATGTGTATTTTTTTTATTTCTAAAAACAAATTAACATATTTTTTAAATGTGTTTGAGTGTTTAAAAAAAATCTTCCCCCAAATTCCTCCACATAAGAGTTTGCTTATAAATATTACTCAGAAACCACTAAATTGTTATTCAGACAAGCGAATCCCCTAAATTCTATGGCTGACAAATTTGCACAAAAGCCAAAGCTTGTTTGTTCTTTTGGGAGATCCGACAATCATGTAATGAAAGGAAGCAAAGAGAGGTTTAGGCTGGGAAGATGATTGCTTACTGTGAATCAGACAAGAGGAGAGCCAACATAGTATCGACAGATTCAGGGCCGTCATTGTTCACGCTCGGGATTATGTTCTCAGGGGATATAAATCGAACAAATTCTTTTAGCTCTGTAAAGCTGCAATGCTCGCTGTATGGGACTTCATACCTGAAAATTTTGTAGCAAAGAATTCTCAGATGCAGCATAAAAATTTCCTTTTTTTTTTTGGTTCAGATGTAAGAACATACCGAGCTTTCCGATGAAGATGAAATAATACATTCACTATCATTGGATTACTTAGCTTTAATTCATTATTTGTTATAGAATTGAAGGAAATAAAAAAAACTTTGAGAAATCATCTCAATAAAGTAGATATGAAGTGATGAACAAAATGCAATTAAAGTAATTTCACAAAATGAGGTGTATCAATATGGAGGCATAGAAAAGTAGTGAAATTTGAGGAATGTTAGGCAATCCAATCACTCAATAATAGCATAAATGATTTCAAGAATAAGATGGACTTTCTAAGACTAGTTTTGTTAACAATATGTGTCAATTAACACCTAATTAAACAATTATTTTGAGCGTTTTTAAAATACGATAACTTATGTTTAGAAATACAAGATAAAAAACATATAAAATAACATGATAAATAAACAGGTTTTTAAAAACAATAAAAATTTGATCCAAATAAGCACTTACTTCCAAGACAAATTAAAATTGATTTCAAGAGGACCCGAAATTGATTCATTTAGAGTTGAGCTAGCATCATTCGGAATTAAATTGATCTAAAGAAGAAACAAACTCACTGGAACTCGGCTTGTTATCAACATTACTAATGCTGAGTTTTTGGTATCCAGCCGTGAATGAATATTATAAATATTTCTGCAAAAGTTGGTTATAAAAATGAACCAATCGCGTCCTTCAATCAGACTCACTATCTCTTTCTTAATGTTTCTTCCTTTTCAGAATTTTCCCTCTTATGTGTAGTGTGTTTAGGGTTTCTTTGTGGACCTTTTGTTTTCTCTAAAGTTTCTGGAGACTCGAGAGTGTTTAGGGCTTTGTTTATAGGTGTTTTCTTCCCTTGATCTGGTTATCTGCTTTCTTATTTGTTTTTCTTTGTTCTCTTCTAGGTTTTCTTTTTTTCTTTTTGTTTCCAAATTTATTTTGCTTTCTTGGATCTTTTTCTTTATGGATCTTAGCTCTTTTCTTCCTCTCCCCTCTTCAACTTTTTCTCAAGGTCATTATCTGTCCTTGAACTAGAGGAATTCGGTTTCTAATTATAACTCTAATGATTCTTGTTTTAATCTTACTGTCCTTACTTGGGAGTTGGGAGATAAATTCTTTCTCGAATGAGGAAATTCAAGAGGGATCTAAACAATAGAGTTTGCCTCTTGTTGGTTACTCTTTGGGGAAAGGTCCTTTCTACAAAAATCTTTTGCAAATGTTTGGTAAAATCTAGAAACTCAAAGGCTCTTTAGAGGAATATGTGGAAATGGTTATGTCTGGTGCTCCATGGTTCATCTATGGTAAACCGCTTTTCCACAAGAGGTCTTCTGATTTTAAGCTGATATGTTGATAATTTGGCCATGGATGTTATTTGTATTTCTGTATTTTATATGAATTCATTTTAAGAAGTTTTTATGTTGTTTTTGTAAATTGTAGCAAGAAAGGGGACGAACGAGAGTCGAACCGGATCGAATTGTAGAAAAAGAAGAAGCAAATGTTGTGTTGGGAGCATAGACACCAAACCAATGGTGCTGGTGCTAGGCACCAGTCTCTTCCTAAATAAAGCACAAACTCGAGAAGACAGAAAAGTGGTGCCGAATCATGGGCGCTTAAGTGCTACCACCGACGCCTAACCGACGCGATCAAAAACATGGAACGCATGAGTGCTACAAAGAACGAGTTGCTCATGCAAGTATGCGTGGCGTATCAATAATATCAGGGTTTGAGTTTAGTTATCGATCCCACGGGGATGAGATAAATTCTAAAGAAAAGTCTAGCCTACGATTCTCAGCTTAAGCATGAAGAGTATAATTTGCAATGATATCCTAGCAAGCAAAAAGATTCTTTTAGAAAATTAAAGTGTTAAAATTTTCTCTTTAATTAATCAAGTAATGGATAGAATTAAAGAGTAGATTCCAAAATAGTGTCAAGCAAGAGAAAAATTATTCCTTATCCCCTTCCGATGGACTAAAGAAAATTAGCAGTCTCAATCTCAGTTCTCTAAAACTCTGGATCTACCCACAATAAAATATCTCCCAAAAGATTGCTTAAACTCATGGGTCATATCCCTATTCCATTAAGTTTAAATGGTTAACTTTTTTGTTCCAGAAAGAATCCTTTCGAATTTCAGCATTCACTAAAGGTTTTAACAATTCAATGGCCAGGCAGAAGGTAAATTAAGTTCACAAGTTAACACAACACGCTCTGAAACAAATCAAGTCAAACAAATTCAAACTCTTAGTCCTATCCAATCACCATCATAATTAAAGAGCGAAGCAAGTAAACTACTCACTATTCATGGCAATTTTTATCAAAACCAACTTAGTAGTATGAATAAACAAAAAAAACAAAGTCTTTCCAAAAAAATCATAAAGAAAATACAACTTAATTGTACTTATCTCCTTCACAATAAAGTAGGATGAAGATGCCTTCAATAGTAAGCAATAAAGTCTCTCAATCCTCAAAAACACTCTCTTTTCTTCTCTCTTAATCTCCTTGCAAGTTGTGTGGTATTCTCCTCCAGAATTCTCCCTCTAGCACTGCCAAAAAAAAAAATGGTGAAAAATCCCCCCATATATTCGTCTTTAAGCCTTTTATATTTCTTCCCTTTCATTCAAATTCTGAACCGCCAAAACTGTCAAATTTAGGGTTCTTGTGCCTAGGCGCCACTCATTTGAAGAACTTTTCATAAGAGTCTGGCGTCATGGCGCCACGATTGTGGTGCTTAGGTGTCGGTGGCAGCTCTTAGGAGCTTATGATGCGGCGCCACCTTTCTGTCTTCTCAGGTTTGTGTTTCATTTAGGAAGAGACGGGCGCCTAGGCGCCACTGGTCCGACGCCTAGGTGCCAGACACAACATTTGCTCCTACAATTCGATTCAATTTGATTCCCGTTTGTCCCCTTTCCTGCTAGAACATACAAAAATAGTATAAAACCTTCCTCAAAGTGTAATTTATTATATAAAACACAAAAATACAAATAACATCTATGGCCAAATTATCAACATATCATAAGTCCATTGAGGAAAAATTTAAAGATATTCCTCTATGGGTTCAATTGCCTAATTTACCTTTATGTTGTTGGTCCGTTAACGGAATCTCTAAGATTACTAGTAAATTAGGTATACCTCTTGTTGTTGATTCTTTAACAGCAAAATGTTCAAGATCGACCAATGCTCGCACTAATATACAAGTCAATGTTGATATTTTGTTTCCTGAATTTATTACTCTCAATCTAAATGGGCATGATATTCAACAACAAGTTGTTTATGAATGGAAATCTAATTTTGCAAATCATGCCCTTCATTTGGTCATGATGTTGAAAGTTGCCCTAAGAATGAACCTTTAAATCACGCAACATTTTTTTCTGTTTCTTGGGGTAATAACAGAATTTGGAAAGTAATTTTAATCAAAGATTGAGGAACCCTACTGTTTCAAACGTGACAGAACCAGCCAGTGGAGGGAGCTGCTGGAGGACTGACTGATAGCTAGCAGCAAGTGGTGGGGTGTTGGAAAGGATAGCAGGCGTCAGGCAATCTGCTGGAGGCACAGGAAAGGTGATCGGTGGCCTGTTGGAAGGAGCCTGAAATGTAGCGACCGACTGAGAGGAGACGGGCAGGGAGTACGGTGGGTATTGGGAGAAGCTTGAGGGATCAGTGACCTACTGGAGGAGGCAGGAGTTGTCGGTGGGCAAGGAAGGCGCAGAAAAGTGTACGACTAGCTTGTAGGTGTCGGGAAGGGAGAGTGTGACAGTTGCTGAGAGAAGCCGACGGGATCCGTGGTAGTTTGAAAGCACGGGCGGGTGATTACGACAATGTTGAAGTCACAGATATAAGGCAACGACCGGCTATAGCAGCAGGAGTCGCTGGAAGGGACCTGCGGCACTCGTGGAATTGTAGGAGGGACTCAATGGCACTTCTAGGGATCGACAGAGTGGAGTGGCGAGGAAATATATCTCGATGGGTCTACAGCCGCAGCATCATCTGACGGTACATCAAGGTACATTAGCTTGAAGGAGTTAAAGTTGGAGCACTTTCACTTTACCGGATACAACCATCAGCAAGAAAATCTCAAAGGCAGCGAACAGAAATTTGGAATCATCCAAAACATACTAGCCCTCCATAAATAGTATCTATAAATAAGTGAAATTAGTAGGCAGACTAGACAAGTAGAAAAATAATTAAGATATAAAGAATAAGGGATAGAAAAGAAACAAAGTTGAAATGAAGGTTAGGGCTCAAGAGCCTCGTGTAAAATAAATAATCAAAAGTCAGAAAAACAAGTGATGATGGAGGCAGCAATAGCTGCTGACGATGGTGGTCGGAACAATAGTAGTAAATGATGATGGAAACAGGAGCAACAGGCGGCAATAAACAACAGAAGAGGGCGATTGTTGTAATGAAAGAAACAAACAACAATGGCACTGCTAGCGACGAAAGCAGCAACGATGATCTAACGGCAGAACCAGTGGTGGTGATACAGGTAGTAAAAAGCAACAGGAGATGTTGGGAAGCTTGAATAGAGAGAGGAGAGTTCTTGCACATCAGAGTGCAAGTTCTATTTGTATTTGAACCATCTAATATTGGAGGAAAAAAAAAACTAAGCGTAAGAGCGGAGCCTCTTAGCAAAATTGAGGTCGCGCATCAACCAATGTGAGACATATCCTTTGCCCGAGCCGCAAGTCGGATATGCCTCAAATCATTTTTCTTCGTAACTGCACTGAGGTGTGGCTCAAATTGCACAAATTTAAACAATATAAATAAATACATATAAAATGAGTGGTATGCATGCATATCTTCAATAAATTTTACATTAAAAAATACAAGCGGGTGATTGCAACAATGTTGAAGTCATAGATATAAGGCAACAACCGACTATAGCGGTAGGAGTCGCTGGAAGGGACCTGCGGCACTCGTGGAATTGTAGGAGGGACTCTATGGCACTTCTAGGGATCGACAGAGGGGAGTTGCGAGGAAAAATATCTCGGTCGAGCTACAGCCGGAGCATCATCCTGACCCTCAGAGACGGTACATCAACTTGAACGAGTTATAGTCGGAGCACCTTCACGTCATCAGATACAACCCTCGGAAAGAAGAAAGCCTCAAAGGGAACAAACAAAAATCTGGAATCATCCAAAACATATTAGCCCTCCACAAACAACATCTATAAATAAGGGAAATTAGTAGACAGACTAGGCAAGTACAAGAATAGGTAAGAAATAAAGAATAGGGGATAGAAAAGAAAAAAAGTTGAAATGAAGTATGCTTAGGAATTCATAGATTGGGAAGGGAAATTGTGCAAGAAAAATAGGGAAGGTAGGGGCGGAAATCGGGAGGGGAGGGGCGAAAGTTCTGCGCCCCCCCTCCCCCTAATGAAGCATGATGGTCAGTCTGGTCCAGCAAGGAGGCTGGACCAATCTTCTGCCCAACCAGCCAGGGCTCAAGAGCCTCGTGTAAAATAAATAATCAAGAGTCAGAGAAACAAGCAACGATGGAAGCAGCAATAGCTGCTGACGATGATGGTGGCAACAATAGTAGTAAAAGACGATTGCAACAGGAGCAATAGGCGGCTATAAACAACAGAAGCAGGTGATTGTTGTAATGAAAGAAACAAACAACGATGGCGCTGCTACCGACGAAAGCAGCAACGATGATCTAACGGCAGAAGCAGTGGTAGTGATACAGGTAGTAAAAAGCAACAGGAGATGTTGGGAAGCTTGATTAGAGAGAGGAGAGTTCTTGCACATCAGAGTACATGTTCTATTTGTATTCGAACCATCTAATATTGGAGAAAAAAAACCTAAGCGCAAGAGCGGAGCCTCTTAGCAAAATTGAGGTCGCGCATCAACCAATGTGAGACATATCCCTTGCCTGAGCCGCTAGTCGGGTATGCCTCGAATCATTTTTCTTCATAACTGCACTGGGGTGTGGTTCAAATTGCACAAATTTAAACAATATAAATAAATACATATAAAATGAGTGGTATGCATGCCTATGTTCCATAAATTTTACATTAAAAAATATTTTTTTTTAATATTAGTTTTAAAAGTAATTTTTTAGAAATTTTTAATTCATTAAATTAGGACGTGTCCAACACCCGTGTCATATGCATATCCCACTTCTTAAAATATTATATCAATCAGACATTTTCAGGTCGTATGTGACAAGTATCAAAGATAAGTCCATGTTCAATAAGTGCATGACACTACATAGCTCCTTCATTAGAAATGATCGTGCATCATATAACTAAAACTAACTATCATTAATGTGGTGCAGCTGCAGCAGTTTTGGTCCATGCTTGATGTACATATCCCCATTTTGAATGTCTAGAAATAACATTTTCATCACCCTTTACAGGTAGATTTCAATCCCAAGAACAGGCAAAGAGAGTACATTCAGTGGAACATCCAAATTGAGTTGCCTGAGGAACAAATCCATAGTGGAGATAAGGTGCAGGCCACCAACACTAAAATTTATTCCAGCCATGAAGTGTTTCAAGTGTTATGATTTTGGGCACATTGCATCCAACTCCCCAAATAGTAGAATGATATATTTCACTGAGTCTTTAACATTTGAAAAAATGAACAGTGTTCATGAGAGAATGAAAATGTCAAAAAGGAGTATTAACTTGCAACCAAGGATAAAGAGATGCCAATGACTGAAGTTGAGCCCATGAGAAAAACTACAATAAAATTAATATTAGTTATTCTAAAAGACTGTGAGTCTAAGGAGTTGATACTAGAAAACGAGCTGCTATTAACAGAGTTGTCAAATGTCATGAGTAACAGTTTATCGTATTGGTGGCTGCCAAGAAATCTTTTGTTATCGTTCAAGGGCTTAGTCTCTTTCGTCCTCTGAAATCATCGAGGCATTCTCTGCGTCAAGGCCGCTTTTCTTCATGCATCGAGAATTTGAGGGAAATCCAAAAGCATCTCCAACGACGACTTCGAACACCTTGCTCATCGCTTCCATTTCGTCCTTCTCATCTGTGTGTTTGACTCGTTTCTTCCTTCACTCCAATGATTGCTCTATCCACGAAGCACCATCATTGAAGACGACGGATCCGGAGAAATATCTGACGCTGTCGTCCGACGATCATGTACTTATGAGTTGTCTCCTCTCGTATGTGTCAGGTCACTGCTTAGTCTCCAACTCTTCCGCTCGATATCGTTGCTTTGTCTCCTCACAGATGAGATCGCAGGGCTCGGTGTCCGGCTCTTCCACTCAAACAGAACGCTCCGTCCTGTTGATTTGTCTATTCCGCTCAAACAGAATGTCCCTTTCTGTTTATTCAGAACCGAGTAGATCGTAAGACTATTCCCTCTTTGATTAGCCGTCGTTGGCTAAATCACCAGGTTAAATCAGTGAATGATTAGGCCTTTTTCGTCAATTTGTCTTGCTCTAGCCGACATTTCACGGATCGCTGGCTTGAAAAAGGCCAAATCATCTTTCGTCGAGTACCCTCCCTCCAGCTTATGTGCTCATCCAACCAGGTAGTCGACCTAAGGGTCCTCCTCTTGCATTCATTCGAGCAATAGGTCTACATATCAAGCTTCACAATATTATCATGGACAAGCACGACATGGCCTTACAATATTCTTCCCTAGAAGTCACATCCATATCCGAGCCTACGACCTATGTCCTCATCATGTCTTCCAAAAAAATTTAGAAATCAACCCGTTTGAGGCACTGCAGAAAATGTAGTAATAGTTCTAGTTCTGAAAAAGTGTCACAATGCTCTCTCAAATAAACTATCGACTTGTTAGCACACCATAGCATCTTTTCCTAGCTTTTAGTGTACAAAGCAATAAATTAAATCATTGGATAGTTGACTCTGTAGCCTCAGATCATATGGTAAGAGACATCAACATCTTCAAAAATTACAACCCATGTATCAGTCACTACGCAGTTCAAATATCTGATGATTCATTCTCACCGGTAGTAGGAATTGGATCAGTTCAATTAACAAAGGAACTTCACATCTACTTTGTTTTTTATGTTCCAAAATTTAGTTGCAACCTACTCTCAATCAACATCATGACCTAAAATGTGTAACTAAATTTATTAAAAGTGTTGTGATTTTCAAGTTGTAAATTCGGAGAAGATGATTGGCAATGTTGAAATGTATGATCGTCTACACTTGCTCAAAAAATAATTTAATTAGTAGAAAATGTCATCCCTTAAGTTTTATTGCTGAGTCCAATACAAATTTTGTGATAGTTAAAAGTCAAATCATGTTGAGTCGTTATGGTCTTGGTCATCCAAATTTTGCATACATGAAGAAGATGTTTTAACGTTTTTTATCACTAAAAAATCTAATTTTTATCGATGTGAAACTTGTCAACTTGCAAAATATATCACACAAGTATATTCCAAATAGTAACACAAGCCTTCACATCCATTTTTTTTGTAATTTGCAGTAATATATGGGGACCCTCACAAGTAAATAATATAAATAGAGCATGATAATTTATATCATTCATATATGACCACACAATAACAACATTGACATTCCTTCTGAAAGAAAAAACTGAAACAAACACTTTTTTCAATTTTTTTTCATTTCATGATTATCACTCAATTCCAAAGCAAAATTTAAATTTTTAAAACTAATAATGCTAAGTAATATTTTAATTTTATTCTTAGCCCTTATCTTTCCAAGCATGGTATTATCAAGTTTTTTTGTGGATACTCCTCAACAAAATGGGGGCCCGAAAAAAAATAAGCACTTACATGAGGTGGCCCATGTCATTCTGTTATTTAATCATGTGTCTAAACATTTTTGAGGGAACGTCATTCTTATAGCCACATACCTCATCAATAGGATGCTTAGCCGAGTCGTAAATTTTCAAATTTCCCATAATATTTTCATGGAATTATATCCACACATGCACTCCTTTTCTTCTGACCTATTATTGAAGAGTTTTTTTTTTTGTTCTACCTTTGTTCACATCCATCAGCAACACTGCACCAAACTTAATCCCAAATCTCTCAGATGTATTTTCCTCAGTTACTCATCCAATCAAAAAGGGTACAAATATCACTCTAACTAAAATAAAAATATACAACTCCATGTATGTCACATTCTTCAAGAATCAATCTTATTTTCTCAAATCTAAAATTTGGAGGAAATCTAAGGAACATCAGATTTGAGAATTTTTCCATGATACTCCCACCAATTTTCCTTTAACTCAAACAAATAATGTCCCATCAACAAGCTTCACTTGTCTCTACTCCACCTCAACCAAATCCACTTGAAAAATCAAGCTCTATCACAGAAAAAAAAATCTCAATTGCCTCTACTCACCTAAACATGACACCAATGATCAGGAATTTCATGTCTACAGCAGAAGAAGAACCACTTAGCATGTACAGGACACTATGTAGACTTGGGTCAGTCAAGAGCCAAAACAAAGTCCTCTTGACAAATCATAATGGTATAGATATAACAACTCATGACTCTCTTACACAGATGGTTGATAACTTGAATCAACCAATTACACATAGGAAAGGTCACCATATTGAAAGATATGTAGACTATGTGAAGTTGCTACCTTCATACAGGGCTTTTGTGCCAAACCTTGATAATGTGCAGGTTCCTAACTCTATCCAAGAGGCTGTAATAAAAATTCATGGAAACAGGCGGTTGAGAAAGAATTTGGGCTTTAGAAAAGAATAACTCATGGACGCTTACAGAGTTACCACATCAAAAAAATCATGTAGGTTGTCATACTAGTTGTCAAGGGTTTTACACAGTCATAAAAGATTAACTATCAAGAAACATTTGCACCCATTGTCAAACTAATATGGTTCAGGTTTTGCTCTCTCTAACAGTAGATCAAATTAGCATTTCTACCAACTTGATGTCAAAAATGACTTCTTGAATGGCAACCTTGATGAAGTCTACATGATTATAACTCTAAGCTTGGAAAATAGATCAAACAACAGGTTCGTTTGCAAGTTCAAGAAGTGCCTATACGGCTTGATGCAATCTCATCATACTTGGTTTTACGGGTTTGCTAAAATAGTGATTACGAACAGATATGATCAATGTCAAGTTAATCAGACTATACATGTTCGATCCAATTCTAGAGACAATTATTATTCTTATAGTATATGTAGGTATTATCTTAACATGTGATGATTCAAATGAAATTATAAAACTAAAAGGAATGCTTGCAACATAATTTGAGATCAAGGACATCAAGAATTTTCGACATTTTTTGTGAATGGAGGTGGCTCGGTTTAAGTAGAGAATTGTCATATCCAAAAGGAAGTACATCTTAGACATATTAAGTGAAACTGGCATGCTTGGGTGTAAACCTACTGACAAACCTATAAATTCTAACAAAAGACTGAACATAAGTGAAGAAAGCAGTCCAGTTGACAAAAAAGGATATTAAAGATTTGTGAGAAAACTACTTTACTATCACATATAAGACCTAATATTGCATACCCAATCGGTGAAGTAAGCAAGCACATGAATAACTCAAATGAATATCATTTGGAAGTAGTGAACAAAATTCTAAAGAAACTTGGATGTCGCTTGGATATGGTTTATTTTTCAAAAGATCTAAAAATCACGAGAATATACACAGAAGCTAGTTGGCAGGAGAAATAATTGATAGAAAATAAACCACTAGATATTGCTCATATGTTTGGGGCAATCACATCTAATGGAGAAAAAAAAACAAGTTGTTGTCTCATCAAAGTATTGTGCTCTGGATTCAAAGTTTATTAAGGGAACTTAAGGATGATGTGAAAGACATAATTAAAAATATTCAATGATAGCCAAACAATTATTAGTATAGCCAAAAATTACATGCATCATGACAGAACAAAACACATCAAGATTGATCGACACTTCATCTTAGAAAATGTTAATAATGGAATTATTCAGCTCAGATTTGTTCCTACATGACTTCAGACTGCTGATATTTTTACCAAAAAACTACCAAGTGTAAATCAAGATAAATTAAACTCAGCTTGCTTTGTATAATATATACAACCCAACTTGAGGTGGAGTATTGAAAAGCGCCAATCTGCATTATAAAGGAATCCTTGGAATATATTTCATTGATTGTATTACTATTGTTAGATATTTTCGTTTTATATTTTTTTCTTATTTTGGAGTGATTCTTATTTTGGTTCATTTCATTAGTATGTATATGTAGTAAGGTGGAATGCATTGAAGCTAGCGAGAAATAAAATTCTTTCCAAAATTTTACAATTCTATCAGGGAAAATTTTGGAAAAATGTATGTGTTTTAGAGTTGCATGAAATAGACATGAGCATAGATTTTATAGTGGAGTTACCTCAGACACATCAAGACAATGATTTTATTATAGTAATGATAGATCGATTCTAGAAGCTTCCAAAAAAGAAGGTGAAGCGTCTCCAACCTGGGAAAAATAATGTGAGAAGTGTCTGGGCTAACAAGAAACCGAGTCCAAGGCAAATGAGATGCGGGACTCTGTGTTTTCATAAAATTATGGGTGAACCAAACGCAAACATGTCCTATTTCAAATTTTGCAGATTTTTTATCTTTTCTAACTTTTTCTTCTTTGTTATTTTTAATTATGATTCTTGCTATTAGGAGCTTATGTATGAGCTTTTGCTATTTTTGGGAGATTAGCTATTGTGTTTGTGTTTTGAGACTTTGTTCTTTGTTTTATGTTAAATAGAGTGTCGTATTTTTTTCCTTTTGCAAGTGTTTGTGTTTGTATCTTGCTCGGGAACTGGTGGTAGATTCCCCTTGTCATTGCCCTTCACCGTTTTCATTGTTCTGCTATTATGCCAATTTTTTCAATCTAGACAGCAGCCAAACCGCTTGAATATGAACAACAGATTTAGTCACTTACCCCCTTACAAACAGTCGACCAGCCGTATCATCTCTCTCCATTCCAGAACTACCTCCCCGCAACAATCGCTTCCTAAACACCTTCTAAGAGCATGGAATGATATCAGTTCATGAGTAAAATTATTTCCTACTTAATAAATAACTTGTCAATGACTCATTTAAGCACACATTTAATGCATATTTAATAACATATTTATAATATTATTTTAAGTTGTTATTTTTTTAGAATAAATCTTAGTTTCTATATCTTGTAACTAAGGCAAATAAACCGCAAGCATAAAATTACAATTGTAAAAGTATTTTATAGCCATTGCATACCACGAAAAGGGTAGTTACAATATAAAGTTAATATCATGTTTTTTGTTTTTTGTAAGGTTACCTAGCAGATATGGTAAAAAATACTCCAATGATAAGATGGCAATGAAAGATCACTATTTCAGTATACCGCATGATGGAATAGTATGCTTGAAAAACACGATAGGTAAAAAAATAAAGTACCTGATGATGGTACCCTGTTGCCACCTTCTCCCAGGTGTCTTCCTCTTTCCCTTTCCAGATGTCCAACCAGTGGGAGAGAAAGCAATTATGAGATTGTAGCGATCCTAAGTAAGCAACAAATATGTGAGAAAAGTAAATTTCAACAATCATGCATTGTTTTCAATCAAAAAAAAAAAAATGCAAAAAAAATATATGTATATTTACATACATACTGCACAATTCTTTTGTACTTACATAACTGACACCAAAAGTTGCTTAGGTGTTATATATATATATATATAAAAGAATTATGTGGTACGTACAAAACCAATGATCCTAAGACTAATAATATAGCTTACCGAATACTGGTTAGATATGTATTTCATTCGTTTAAAGCTTGCTATGGTCCACATTGGCACAACATGGATGTTGCTTTCCATCTCATTTGCTGTGAACAGCTGCATGTCCTCCTCAGGCAAACCCAAACACTGAAGTAAATGTAACTTTCCAGCCCCAACATATAATTTCCTTCTGAGTGTTCTTGCAACCTCCACGAACAACTTCTCTTTTCCTATGTTCAATAAGGGCCAGGTTAAAATGGAAAACAAGAATATTTGAATACCGTCGCCTTATAAAGTCAGTAATTGATTTTAAAGTTGCATTTCCCACATCTTAAACTTAAAAAATTATGGATTTTACTTTAAGAAGGTTGCTTCATTGCATGCCAGGAAGTAACACATTTTTATCTTCGAGCCGTTTGGTTATCGTAGAAATTTTACCAGGATAAATGTTAGTTATTATGTGATGAAAATTTGTTCCTTTCCAAGCAAAGTTTTATCCTATAATACTCAAGTATTGAATGTAATTTGTCAAGAAAAGCTTATCAAACGGCCAGACATCTATATTTGTTATGTTTAAATGAAAAACAGGGATAAGCTTTGTTATTGATGCACAGACTAGGAATGTATTTGCCCCAAATGGCTATACATCTATCTTTGTTATGTTTAAATGAAAAACAGGGATAAGCTTTGTCATTGATGCACGGACTTGGAATGTATTTACCCCAAAGTTGAGGTTACTGTATATTTTTTTTCTCATTTTCTACTTTCAACAAGCAAAATAATAGAATACTTTTTCCTTGGTAATACTACTACAACCATCATCCATTTTTCTTTTTCCTTTTTTTTTTTTTTTGAGCCGTCTAAACATTCAGTAATTTCGCCAAGTTTTTTTCCTCCTGGACAGAAATGACATGTCTTCTATTATAATTGTATTTTACTCTGCGGAATGAGAATATCAGTAACTTAGAAACATATTTAAAAGTGTAAATATAATCAAATGTAATGGACAAACAATGATAACATTTTTAAGAATTAGCACATACGATGATCAGATTTTTATAATTATGATACTCGATGGCCTAATATTTATCCATCCAGATTTGTTTCCTTCTAAATTCCATTCATAGTTTACATATCTATTTTTGTCTGCTATTTTCTATTAAAAGCTAAACTCTTGGATGTGTGAATCAAAGAATTTGATCAAAGTGGCTTACGAGGGTCAGGAACTGAATAAAAAATGTCTTACATGAATTCAACATAAATTCTACTAATTTATTTAGATTAAAAATTGGCACTTGGTGATGTCCATTTCAATTAAATGAAGATATTTCACCCACTTGTTGCTCCAGCTCTTTATTCTCAAAAATCATTGGTTTTCATCTAAACTATAAAATGTAATGAACTTCCATACCGTTACTGTGAAATGTATAAAATACCGGTAAATTAGCACATGCCCTTGGTGCACGAACTTAACGTACTAAACAATGTTTAATTTCATTACAAATATCTGCAATATAAATTTACCAATCGTATAGGTGCCAATGAAAAAAAGCGTTTTTGGGTTGAAAGCTTCAGCTTGGATGGCATCAATAACAAACTGAATCACTTCCTCTTGTTTTGGGAAGTCATACTGCATAAACCTATGGTATATTATATACATGAAAAAAATGAAACTAAAAGAAGGAAAACTATTGATTTCAATAACAAACTTGGGGATTGCAATAAGTCGTGTCCAATATAAGAGTGTGGATATGGGATGACTGCAAAATAGTAGAGCCTGCCATCTCTGAAGAAAATCTAAAATCCCCAGTGTGCAGGACTGCCTGAATAAGGAAATGTCATGACAATCTGTTGATATAACAATGAAAATCAAAATAGCTAACTAAACCGTAAAAGGAAACAAACCTTATTATTGGATGGTTCAAAAAGAATAATTATAGACCCAGGGCAGTGGTTAGCATCTAAACAGGTCAAAGTCACACCAGCAATGGTAATTTTTTTGTTTAAAGGCAAAATTTCAATTCTATCCCATGGAACACCAATCTTCATATTTACAAGTTGTGCTGTAATTTTAGAGCAATAAACCTTCCCATGGCAAAAGTTCTTTGTGAGACCCTGATAATCTGAAAAAGTTAATGGCAGAAAAATCAGATAAGATTAAAAAAAGCAAGAATTAAATCAGGAAAGCCAGCGATCCTTCCCTCCGGAATAGATCTCAGCAAAAGAACACGATTTTAGCTCAGCCACAATAAGGTTCATGAATTTCAGAAGTTTAATGACAGTTAGCCGACCAGCATATAAAATTTGCACCAAGAATCTGCTGAGTAATAAACTTAAAAAAAAAGAAAAAACTTAACTTTTAAAGTACTTTTGTAAAACAGAGAAATGCACTAATACAACTTGTTGAAGTACAAACTTTATACGGCCTAGAAACAATAAAAATGGTCTATTTCTTTTTCACCTAAACTATCAACTGAGCTACATCACATTATACATATCTCTAACTCAAAAAGCTACTAAAATACTCCCCAGTTGCACTTTATGCTACAAAAGTAAGTCATTTAATATAAATCTCATGATTGCTATCTTATCTGTCTTCCATGTGTCAATACAGCTTTGTCATTCATACCGCATAGATTTCTTCCTTTGATGGCAACGTCATAGATTAATCCTTCAGCTATAACAAACTAGCTATAAAATTTGATGATCATTATTTTACGTTGGTGCCTAGCCTAAGAGTAATTTTATTTTTTGTTCCTAAAGACAAGTTAGTCTTTTATAATTTAATATTCTTTAGTATAAATAGACACTTTGTTGTAAGTCTTAAATTTAGGATTTGGGTCTTGTAAGTCTTAAATTTAGGATTTGGGCGTGATTTCCTCTCTCTCGAATTGTAACAGTTTTGTAAATGCAGGAGGTGGAACGAAGAATCGGGGAAGATGAAACAAAGGGTTGAACAGTTAAACAAAAATGATAGGAAGTGAGGAGCCGGAAAGAGGAAATGAGCAGTAGAAAAGCCGAAGAGAGGAATTTGTCCTATTAACTGCATATCAGATGGAAAGGCAATCAGAGAGCAGAGGAGGGTGGAGGAGGAGTAGCGTAGCCGAAGAAGCAACGAGTGGGTTAGGGCAGAGGCGGCATCTCCATCTAGGAAGAAGTTGGCGGCGTCGCTGCATGCGGTTGGAAATTGGTAAATAAGTACTTACTGTTGTTAAAACTAGATGATGGAAAGAGATGAACTAAAAATAATATATAAAAAATTGAGTTAATCTTCGAAGTGGCAATTAACAACATGAGTAGAATAGGCTTCATACAGCCAACCCCAATGATTGGGATAAGGGTTAATGACGATGAAGGCTGATGATGATGGAACAAAGTGAAGATTTGGAAATTTAGTAACAAAAAGAACTATCCAAGGATAAATATTCAGGGTTTGAAAAACTGCTGTTATGATTGCTAAAAAGATGAATTAAATTCACAAAGTGGATCAAACAAAATAGGGCAATGTTAAAAAACGAGATAAAACAGCGTAAAAGTTGCCAAAACATGGAGCAGGACAAATGTAAAAACAATACTAATACAAACTTACGGTCCATATGGAAGTGTGTTAAAAACCAGTGAGAACAATCTCCTCTTAAGTAACGAAATGCATCCTACAAATAAGAAGCGTCCAAAGAAAAAATAAGTATTTACAAGATCAATCAAATACAAAACTCAAAAGAAATAATCATGTTGCCAAGGGCCTGAGATCAATTGCAAGATACAATGAAAATAGGTACTACTAAGCTTAAAATTCAGTGGTAAAAATGATTTGGAGGCTGATATGGTGAGGAGAATGACACCATAAATGACAAAAGTTGTAATGCATGCTCAAATGATCAAAATCACATAACAAAGTGTAAAATGAGAATTCAGCCATTTAGCAAGGTAAACTAAACATTTTTTTCTGTCAGATAAAGCCACATGAAGCAAACAATGAAATGAATTAAAAAAAAAAAGGCAAAGAATTGCTATCCGAGATTGACAAATAAAATGTCAATGAAATTTGACTATAGATGCCCCATAACAAGAGAAATTGGAAAAATATATTTGTTGCTTGTTTTTGAAAAAGATATGCACAAAAGTTCATTTTGAATAAAAATAATCCGAATCCTTCTATGCCTGCGCAATAGAAAGAACAGCATCTGTATTTCCATACTTTAGCTTTTTTTATTCTTGTTGTCAATATTTAGTCATTTAAAACTTGTCGCTTAAGAAGATAAGACGCTAGTGCCAATGGAGTTCAACATTTTTTGTATTCATTGGTAACTTCAAGAGAAAAGGATATTAATTTGTTAATATTTCTATCATATTTCAATTATATCATTTTGACTAGCTTTAATATCAAAAACTGTGATTCGAACATCGTTAGAACATGTGGTATGACCTTCAGATCATGATCAAGCATTGTTCGAGTATAATTAAACATTATTCAAAGCATATTTTCTTGATACTGTTTGAACATGTCATAACAATATTTGAATCTTATTCATGCAATATAAAAATATTATTCAAACATGTTCAAACAAATGTTCAAACCTTATTTAAACCGCATCTTTTTGGTCATGTTCAAACATGATGCGAACCATGAGCGTACAGCATGATTTGAACATATTTGAACAATTGTTCAACCCAAGTTCAGACACAATTAAAACAAAATTGAGCATAATTCAAATAGGTTAGAGCAAGTTTCAATTTTTGGCTCATACATGATTCCAACATTTGTTCTTGCAACAGTGACATACGCTAACCAATTATATTTTAAAGGTATACAAAGAATCAATACAATTTTACTATATAGAAAGTGTTAAAGATTGATAAAAGTCAATATAATATGAAACGGAAGGCGATGTACAACTTTGTGGGAGCACAATCAACAATCAATTACTCCACTAAAAAATTAGAGAACTGTTGAATGCATAAATTATATACACAAAAGTACAAAAAGTGTAATAAATAATAATTTGAAATGAGAGGTTAAATACATCACTCGAAATGGTGTTCCTGATATGCAAGTTGGATATATAAATTATATACTGAGAAGTACAAAAAGTGGAATTAATAATAATTTGAAATGAGAGGCTAAATACGCACCACGCGAAATGGTGTTCCTGATATGCAACACCAAGGAGGTGTTTCTCTTACTCTACCGCGATTGACTCTCTTTCTAGTACCAACCATCTTCTGAGATGAACCCTTTCGAGTTTGTTCAGCATTGTCAACTGATCTAAAACGATTGCCAACTCTTGCTTTACATGACTTTGGTCCATGAAAGTATTCTGTGATCAACTTGTTTCCCAGTAAACCTAAATTTTTCTTTTCATTCGGTGTTGCGTAAGTGACATTTTCTCCATCTTGAGAAAGACAATTTCTTTGACGAATAACATTAAGAGCATGGACAATTTTTTTTCTAGGGCCCAAAGCAACAACACCAATACTGATAAGATCCTTAGAGTATAAAAAGGAAATAACATGAGTTAGCGTACATATTAATATCAAAATATTTTTATAACAAAATAAAACATCACAATTGTGATAACCATGAAGGAATTACATTTGGGAGTTTTATAATGGAATCTTGGAGAGAGTAATAGAATACAGACTATAAGAAATTGCGTCATTATTGAAGAATCAAAATAATTTCAAGCCAGAAGGATTCATCACCAAAACAAATTTTAATTCTGAGATGAGTAATGAAAAAACGCAGATAATAAATAGAGAGAAGAATTGTCAATGAGTATTCAAAATGACAGCATGGTATTAAGGCTGAGCATTTAACTATTCTTAGATGTATTTGCAAAATGACCAAAAAATCTTCATTTGCAATGGAATTACATAAATATTACTATTAGGTATGCTTGGTTATATTATTTATCAAGATACTTAGAAGAAATATTCAAAATAAGGTGCGTTAATATATGTTATTAGAATAAAATATGACTCCAATCAGTGAGTGATACCGGAGTTAACCCAAAGCACATTAGAAAAAGAGAAAAAAATTATTACCAGAAGCAAATAGATGGTTATAATCAACGCACTAGAAAGGAAAAATACAACACAAACGACACAAAACTCGCATTAGGGTGGATCACTTATGATGGTGGTGACGAATAGGGGGCTCGGAGAAGTGGCGGCAAGGTAGGAAGGGGGTTTCTGGACTGTGGATGAGGGGTGGCAGCGGTTAGGAGCAACTGGAACTGCAGGACAGCACGGGGCGGCACTCCAAACAGCAGCAGGTTGCTGTTTTGGGTGGCTGGACAGCAGGAAAACAACAATAGGAAGGCATCGCGTGCTGCGGCAAAGAAGGTGGAGGGCTGGGACAGCAAGCGCAGTGAAGACGAGGGAGGAGAAAGCACTGGAGGCGGCTGGAACTGCAGAAATCAGCAATCGGGAAGTTGTTTCGGGTGGTTGCAGCGAGGTACGGCGGCAGGGAGCAATGTGGAAAAAAGTGGAAGGGGATAGGAGGAAGATAAGCACCACCTCGGGAGAGAGATACAGTTGGAGCACCACCAAATCCCTCGAATACAGCCCTCAAAAAGAAGAAAGGACGTTGGCGGCTGTCCAAACAGAATCTGAAAAACCTAACCTTAAGACAGCAAACAACATATTTATAATAAGTACAAGTAGTTAGAATAGGAAGGAGCTAGAATAGGAAAGAAATAGAAAATGTAAGGGATCAAATAGGAAATTGGTCAGCGCTACTGTAGCTGCCACAGTACCGCGACGGTAAGCTCCCGCGATATCTCCTGAGGTTTGGGGAGCATTGACTTCATTTGCTTCTGATTGTTTGTAGCACGGAGTCAAGTTTACCACGTTGATGGTAGCAGAGAAATTGCAATCCCTTAAGAGGTAAATCATGTATGTGTTGTCATTATACAACACATTCTGGTAAAATAGGTATTCGTCCTCTTTTGGCACAACCAGAGCTGGCTACATAGAAAGACTAGTATCTTGCTTCGTTCACTACTCATTCTAGGCGGAATGTTGCTGATAAACCAATATGGGAGGAGGAATCAATTCAGGGTTGAAATCTGTGACAAGGTGCACCACTATCACTATCAGCCACTCAGAAGAGCCCTCCTCTTCTTCACTCATAGGACTTGGATCTCAGTGAAGAATTTTCATCTCCATCAAGCTCCTAAGATAAATGTCCAGGATGGGTTCATCCCTCCTGTCTTGACATCTGATGATGGGTGCTATATTGAACAAAATCTAACATCTGAATCACTCCCTGTAACATTCCCGATGTGACACAAAAGGGCCTCATCTCTGACATGCGGAACCTCCCTCAGTAGGGGCAACTCATGAACGAATCTATGGATCTGAAATGTCTGAATTTCTCTTATTTTGGGTTGTCTTGTGTCTGATATCGGCTCCCCAAACTCATGGCCCATTTGGACATCCAAGGACAGTCCTGTTGATACTCCTCTCAATGCCTGCAAAATGCTAGCTTGAGGCATCGGAATGCTCATTACATCAGAGTCATTATCTTCTAGAATAGCTATTGTTACCTTAGCTCGAATCTCTATATTGAGGTCAACTGAAATCGATGGTGTCTCTTTTTCGTTGGTTGAAAGTTGAGAATCCTCTATGAAGTTTGCATCTTCTTCTGGATCACCATTTTTCTCTTCAACTGAAAGCTAGTCCTCCAGCTTTGTGTCATCACCATTTTCAGTGTTTGTTGTGTCATTACTCAGTTTTTCAAGAATGCCCTGCACCTTGAAACAGATCACCCCCTAGTTTTGCAGTCTGATTCAACTTGCCTAAATTCGTGACACTTGCAACACTTCCTGACTAGGACAGATTTAGAAATGCAGATTGGTTTCAACTATTCTCTACTCTGACTCATTTTTTCCTTTGATAGGGTAAGCTTGGATATTTTCCAAAGTGTAATTTGGCTATAAGATGAGGTTAAGTGTTGCATGTAAGAAGGTTGGTCGCTAGGTGATGTGGTCTCTTCACTTCTGAAACTAGAGGTTGAATCTTCTATCTATAGTAAGCAAGTAGGAATTGGTATTGGATCTCGTGCTTCATCTTCAGATTCTCCCATTCTCCATATGCTAACTCTTCTCTCAGCCTCCTCTGATACTGAATTTCAAAGCATGTGGCGGGTCTTTCACATCTGCAAAGTCCGCCCTATTGACGGATTCAGATCCTCATCTCTTGCTCCCATTCGATTCTCCAAATCCAGGTCGAGAGCAATCTTCCACCAGGTTTCATTCTCAATCCACGAGCCTCCACTGAAGTCGGTGGATCTCTCGTTGTATCTCCTCTCAAGTAGGCTCGGACATGTACCTCCTTGGTGGCAGGGCTAGGTTTTAGGGTTTGAGGTGAAAGAAGGTATAGGAAAACTAATTTGGGGTTGCTGATTTTAAAAATCAACAAGAAAAAATTAGGGTTAGTCAAAATTTGGCTAGGGTTTGGGAATAGAAAAGAAAAATTTTGGTTGAGGTGACTTGGTAAGAGCGTATGCTAAAAAACCCTAAGATAAAACTAGAGTTAAGCTAGCTTTGTACCAAATAATGTCGGAGTTAACTAAACCGCATTAGGAAAAGTAAATATTATTATCGGAAGCAAATAGATAGTTACAATAAACACACTTGAAAGGGAAAATACAACACAGATGACACACAACTCGCGTTAGGGCGGATTCTGGATGATGGTTATGACAAGTTAGCGGGCTCTGAGAGATGGCAGCAAGGTAGGGAATGTTTTCGGAGCGTGGATGAGGGGTGATAGCAGTTAGGGGCAGCTGGAACAGCAAAATAACATGGGGTGGCTATCCAAACAGCAATAGGTTGTTTCAGGCTGCCGGACAGCAGAAAAACAACAAAGAGGAGGTGTCGTGTGCTGCGACAGCGAAGGTGGAGGACTTGGACAATGAGGGCGGCGAGGACGAGGGAGCAGAAAATGTTGGCGGTGGCTGGAACTACAGAAAATAGAGGCGATTGTTGCAAGGTACAACAGCAAGGAGCAATGTGAAAAAAAGCAGAAGGGGATAGGAGGAAGATAAAACAGCACATCGGGAGAGAGATACAGTCGGAGAACCAAAAAAATCTGAGATAAAACTCACCAAAACCTAACCCTAAGACAACAAACAACATATTTATAATAAGTACTAGTAGTTAGAAAATGAAAGAAATAGAAAAGGTAAGTGATCAAATAGGAAATTGGTCCACAGTACTGTAACTGATTCAATATTGCGACGATAAGCTCCCGCGTTATTGAGACATCCAATAAAATAAGTACAAAATTTATATTTATATATATGGACGAAAATTTTATGCTAAGATAGTTAATGAAAAAATATAAATAGCAAACAGAAAAAAGAATTTTCAAAGAATATTGAAAATGATAAGATGTTATCAAGTATTATAGACCATTAAACAATAGATCCAACTATAATGTGATTACATCAACAATCGGTATTAAGGGGACTTTTTATTTTTATTATTTTTCAATGTGCTCACATGAAACATTCAAATAAGGTGTCTTAATGTATGTTATTCATATAAGACATAATTCTAATCGTTCAGTCATTCAATAAAACAACTAGAAAATCAAAATAATGGGAAAATGCTCCAGGAATAATAGGCTTAAGATTGTTAATACAAATACTAAGTATATGTTATTGAATTTTCAGTGACATCAAGAATTATTTTTAGAAGCTAAAATGTTTTCTATGCATTATAGATTTAAGCTTGTTGAACAAATTATACAGAAAAACAGAACAGAAAAGAATATAGCTTTTATATTAGGGGGGTGATGATTGTAGAAAAGTACCTCAAGATAAGGTAACATAATAGAGACTTAAAGGTAACCTATAAGACTACAACTAACGCAACTGTCATATGAACTAGAAATTTAGAAGGTGAAAAATCCTGGTAGTTGTCATATGTGGAGCCTAATTGGGCTAGGAAAGGTGCCCAACACCAGAGAGACATCTTGGAGCCCGGTAGCCGAAGCCCTGGTGCCTCAGGAAGTGTTCTAACTTCTGGCAAAAGGAACCCATCACCAGTGGGGGCACCTAGGCACCCATGAACAGTGCGCTAGGAAACATGACACCCAGGAAGGGCGTTGTTGCGCCTGAAACGTTCCATAGAACAATGCACCCGGGGTCACGCCTAGGTGCCTATAACCGAATTTTTGCAATTTAAAACTTTATAATTCATCTTTTGTTACGAGAAGGTGTGTGCGAAGTGTCGGCGTTGAAGGAAGCATTTAACAATTTTTCTTATGCGAAAGAGAGAGGAAGAGCAACCCGAGTGTTCCAAGTTGTAGAGTCATGAGTGTGATGTAATCTGTACATTTCTTTATGGTAGATTTCTTGGTGTGGTGTGACTACGTGATTTTTTCCCGCTCTCGAGTTTTTACATATTAAATCTTGCTGTTCTTATATTTTCTTATTTTGTGTGCTTTTTTTCTAGGTTTTTCTTTGAATCTCTCAAATCGGTGTTTCGCATTTCTGCATATATCATTTTCCCAACAAGTGGTGCCAAAGTGAGAGCAATGATCTACTGAGGTACAATGTAGAAAATTTTAATGGTTACTATGTTTCCTAGAAAATATAAATTGAAGACTTATTTTATCAAAAAAAGTTATATTTGCCACAGGAATGAAATACCAAGAAGCCAGAATCGATAACTCTAAAAGAATGAGAAGTTCTTGACCAAACAACATTGAGTCTGATCTGTTTTTACTTTTCTCATTTATTATTTTCAATATTATGAATGAGAAGACTACAATTATTCTCATGACTGCACTAACAACGATGTATGAGAAGTCCTCCGCTTCAAATAATTTTTTTTTATGAAGAGATTATTCAATATAAAGATGATGAATGGTCGTTCAATGATTGAGCATTTGAACAATTTCAACGCTCTGATTAATCTGTTGTGTTTTGTTGGTATCAAATTTCAAATAAATTTTTTTTATGAAGAGATTATTCAATATGAAGATGATGAATGATAGTTCGGTGGTTGAGCATTAGAACAATTTCAACGTTGTAATTAATCAGTTATGCTTTGTTGGTATCAAATTTGATGATGAATTCATGGCACTGTCAATACTATTTTTATTGCCATATAGTTGGGACGAACAAGTTACTGGCGTGAGTAATTCTTCAGATAACATGAAGTTAAATTTTGATGACACTATTAGGTCGGTACTGAATGAAGAAGTTTGAAAGAAGGTAAGCAGTGAAACTTCAAATTCTGCTTAGAATGTTAAGGGCAGCAAAAGAAATCGGGTTAAAAACACATGTGAAAAAAGATTCAAATCCAGAAGAGGAAATTTCAGGTAGAAAGAGAAAATGGTAGAGGATAATGCTGGAACTGCTGGAAGAAATGTCACTTCAATAAACACAGCAAATCTCCAAAGAAGGTTGGTGATTGAGGTTCAGATAGAAAACTCTCTACAAATGTCTCCACGGTAAAAATTCAATGCAACTCCCTTACTTTGTCCCTTAATAGTATTGAATCATGGATAATGGATTCAGATGCCTCTTTACATGCTTACATCAAGGTATTTAAAAATCATACTCATAGTGATCCATAGAAGTGTACTTGGGGAGATAACAGAGCCTATAGTTTTGTTGAAAAGCATGATGATGACATCAAGTTATCAAATGAATTAGTCTGAAAACTCAATGAAATTAGATATGTTTTATATTCAAAGAGAAATTTGATTTATGTGAATCAGCTTGCAAGATCAAGTTAAGTGACTACATTTGCAGGTAAATCGTGGAATGTGACCAGAAAGAGCAACGATGATGATTTGAGGCAACATTGAATACACTCTTTACTTGATCAATAAAATGTTATATCCATTGGTGTAGCCAGAATAAAGGTTAATGAAGGTCTTTGGCCTCACTTATATGGCAAAGTATGAAATCCTCACTTTCTAAATATAAACTTCATGGTTTAAAATCCATAGAACTAAATATTTGTGAAGATTGCATTTATGGCCAGAAAAATAAGATAACTTTCTCTTAAAGTGAATCAAAAATGAAGTCTGAAAAATTATAGTTAGTGCATACTGATGTATGGGTCCTCCTTCAGTTTGGTCCATTGGAAGATTTCAAAACTTCGTTATTGTCATTAATGATCACACTAAGAAGATATAAGTATACTTCTCGAATTATGAATATGATATCTTTGAAGTGTTTAAGAAATGAAAAACTGCGGTTGAGAATTAGACAGACTTGAAGTTGAAGTATCTTGAATTAAATAATAGGGACGAATATCGCTATCAAAGTTTCAGAAGTTATTGTGCTTCAAGAGAGTTCGGGCAAATGTTAACTATCCCAAGGACACCACAACAAAATAATGTTGTAAAACACATGAATAGAAGTATTGTGGAGCGTGCCAAGACTATGAGGTTGCATGCAAGTTTGCCAAAACAGTTTTGGGCAAAAGCGGTGAACATAATGATTTATCTAATCAATTATGGTCCGTTAATACGTTTGAATAAGGGTTTACCTGAAAAAGTCTGGAATACCAAAGAGATAAATCTATCTCACCTAAAAGTATTTGGTTGTTCATCATATGTTCATGTTGATGTAAGATCCTGAATAAACTTGATTCAACATTTTACAAATGCACTTTTATTTGTAACAACTCAAGAATTTGGGTATAATTTTTGAGACTATCAGAATCATAAATTCATAAGAAGCTAAGATGTTACTTTTAATTAAATGAAGATGTACAAAAATATAAATAAAACCAAGGATTATTCATCAGTGACTTCTGAAGAGCCCTCCAAATATGTTGAGATAGAAGATAATGATGATCAATAAAATATAGAAAGTAAAAGTGTTCAATCTGATGAAGCATAGGAAGTTCCTCAGCTACCTGCTAGAAAATCAAAAAATCAACTAGAATCACACAATCGATACAGAGGAATTCTCCTTTTTTTGTACTATCTATTGTTAATTGATAGTGGTGACCATAATGCATAAAGAGGTCACTCAAGTTGAAGACTCAAAGGAGTAAGAGTTTGTCATGAATGGCGAGATGTAATCACTAAGCTCAAATCAGATATGGGATTTCCCAAAACCCGATGATAAAAAGACATTGCACAATAAGTGGATTTAGAGGCTAAAAGAAGAGTCAGATTGTAGCAAGGATTATAAGGTGAGGCTTTTTGACTTTCAGCAAAAGAAAGTATTAGACTACACTGAAATATTTTCTTCTGTAGTAAAGATGACAACTATGAGAGTTGTGTTTAGCTTGATAGCAGATAAAAATAAACAACTGGAGCAGATGGTCTAAATAAAACTTTCTTACATGGTGACTTAGAAGAGGAATTGTCAACCACAATATCAAGTTCCAGTAAAAGAAGATATGGTTTGTAAACTAAAGAAGAGACTTTATGGGTTGAAGAATGCACCAAGACAATGGTACATAAGGTTTGACAAGCTTTATGCCAGACAGTGGGAACATGAAGTGTTAAACAGATCATTATTGTATCATTAAATAACTTGATAATTGTTATATTATGATTTATTTGCATGTAGATGACATGCTGATTGCAAGAGCAGATATGAAAAAGATCAGAAAATTGAAAGAGCAATTATCTAAAAAATTTAAAATGAAAAACTTAGGTTCAACCAAGAAAATACCCAATGTGAATCAATAGGAACTGCAATGCAGATACTTTGAAGTTGTCTCGGGTAGAATATGTTGAGAATGTCTTACACGGGTTCAACATGAGTAAGACAATACTAATGTGCAACCCCTTAGGTAGTCACTCTAAATTATCTAAAGAATAATCGCGTAAGTCTGGAGTAGAGCAAACACAAGTGAAAAGAGTTTTGAATGCTTCAGCAGTTAAAAGCTTGATGTATACAGTGATATGTATAAAGTCATACATATGCAGTGGGAGTGGTCAACTGATACTCAAGTAATCTAGGTAAACATCATTGGGAAGCGAAGAAGTAGATTCTTAGATATTTGATATGAATGGTCAACAAGGCTCTTTGCTTTGAAAATGAAGGAATGAAGTTATTGGTATATGTAAATTCATATCTAGCAGGAGATATCATGTTATATCTTCACTTTGAGAAACACAACAGTGAGTTGTGTTTTTATACTGCAAAAGATTGTTGCATTATTAACTACATAAACTAAGTATAATATTATTAATGAGGCTAACCAAGAAATGATTTAGCTACAAAGCTTTTCTATCATAACTGGACAATAAGCAAGAGAACAGAAAAGTTCATTGAGACAGTATAAGTTTCATTCATCTAGTTAAGAACATCAATTTTAAGTCAAGACGAAACATTCAACTAAGATATCACTTCATTCGTTCACTGATAGAATATGGTCAATTAACTTTTAAGTGGATATATAGTTCATAATCCTGCATAAATGTTAACTAAGTTTGTTACAAATGAGAAACTAAAGCAATTATTGACTTCAATTTAATTTTAGAAAGGTTGAGACTGATAGCACATAACATATATTACTATAAATTTGGTATAGATCAAGATGAGAGAAATTGTTATATGTGGGGCTTGATTGGGCTAGGAAGGGCACCAAAAACCCAAGGAGACGCATTAGAGCCTGACAGTTAGTGCCCAGACCACCAGGGAGGACCCTGGCAGCAAGAACCCAGCACCAGTGGGGGTGCCTATGCACCCAGAAACAGTGCAGCAAGGAACTTGGAGCTTAGGAAGGGCTCCGTTGTGCCCAGAACGTTCACCCCTGGGGTAGCGCCTAGGCTGTTGTAACCGAATTTATGCAGTTCGAGACTTTAGATTTTGTCTTTTACTGTGAGGTGTGTGTGAAATGTTTGTGTCGAAGGATTTTGAGATTTCCCTTGTGCAAAAGAGAGAGAGGAGAGAACCAAGTGTTCCAAGTTATGGAGGGGCTTGAGTATAGTATAATTTGTACATTTCTTCACATTGAGTTTTTAGTGTGGTGTAGCTTCATGGTTTTTATCATTCTGGAGTTTTTCCACACTAAATCTTGGTATCCTTGTGTTTTCTTACTTTGTGTGCTTTGTTCGAAATTTTGCTTCAGGTCTCTCGAATCGGTGTCCCACATCACACAAAAAACAGAGCACTTGAAAACTCTGTGTCAGCCCCAGGTGCCCCATATTGAAAAGTAGGCGCATACCTTGCCTCTAGGCTCCTAGGTCCCCAGCCCCAATTTCAATCAGTTTAATGTTGTTCAGGGACAATTGATTCAAGAGGAGTTAAAGCAGTAAATTCTTTTCACAAGGATTTTATCAGCCATTGTCTCACATGGGAGAGTTGGAGATCAACAAACACTCATCCGAAAGGATGACTGGAGAAGGGTTGTGTGTTATTTTCTTAATTAGAGTGTGATTTAGAGAGGAGAGAGTAGTGAGTGTGTTTTCTACATCATGAGTGTGTGAGAGAGTAAATCTAATGGAGATCATTGTGCAAGGAGGATTGAAGTGGAGAAAATTGAGATTTCAATCGGGTTAGATTGTTCTTGTTTGTATAATACTTTCAATTTGGTTTTTCAATAAAAATTGTATGGTTTTCTCTCAACATGTTCTTCTTTGAATTGGATGTGTGATTAATCGTATTCTATCTACGAGAATTAAGACTTTACGAGATTTCATTACATGTTGGTGTGTTATTTTTTTAATCTTAATTTAATTTTGATCTTGCAATTGAAATGTTAAAACCCCTCGTGATCTAATTTATTGACCATAGGCTAGAAGAACAAGTAAAATAACGCCCAATCATTTGGTGAAAAATGAATAATATCAGTAGGAAATTACAATTATATAGGGGACTAGATGATTCCTGAGAGACTTTGCAGGGTAAAACAAATAAGAGGCTCCAATGCTTTTTATGTCTAGAAATAGAGCAATGAATAATTTTCCCTGATTATCAACATTAGTAGAGTTAAACATGGCAAAAATGAGAATATTGAGATAGATGCGTAGAAAACTTATAAAAATATATTAATAAAAGATTATATAATTAAAAGGCAATGGAACTATCATATATTGAAGATAAGGCAATCAAAAAGAAACAAAGTAGTTGTGACATATACTACGAATGGTAGAATGCGCTAATAAGATGTAGTATCAGTTTCAAATAGTAGGGAGAAAATAGTGTAAACCAAATATTTATGTATAAAGTTTGTGTAAAAAGAATTATGTTGTACAAGTTTGAAAATAATTTCCAATGGATCAACGCTAAACATGAGGGAATGGAAGATAAGACCATAAATATACCCCAAATAGTTAGAATAATGGTAATGATGATGATGAACCTCCAAATAATTACTAAGAAAAAATTTAAAGAGTTATACACCTAAAGATCAAGAAATTACATAATGCAAACCTCTTCTGTCAGCCATTGGAGAGTATCCCAATCAATCTCTTCTCTGACGAAAGCCTCCTCATATCGGCACAAATCCAATGCCCTTAGCCACTCAATGACAGGGTTAGTATCAACAATCTGGTTACATGCATTAGGTTTTGTTTGACCAATAGGAATAGATACCTGCGATGAACATATAGCTTTATTGGTAGTAAAAACCAATGATACAAGGTTTATGATTGTTTACATTTTTCTTTCACTGCAAAATAAAGGTGGCAATGAGAAATATAACTTTCAGTATTAAAAGAAGTTCAAAAACCATAAATATAACCCTCTTTCATGAAGATTCAAAATTCTCAAAAGAACTAAACAATTAACTTTAGCTTAAACAATGTGGGCTAGAATATAGACAAACAAGGATAAACAACTGTCATATATAGAGGTACTTTAACATGGTAAACAACTATGGAAGTAAAAGTAAAGTACCAAGTGGAATTACGGAACTTTCAATCTTACATAATATAGATAAGCTAAACAAGCTGAGAGCATAAACTATAATCCATTCAGAAATCATCATTCACATATGAATATTTGAGGAGAGTTGGGAGTATACTTGTTTTCCAAAAAAGGAATCCAGATTCAATGAATTGCCTATATATAATAGTTTTGTTATTTGATTGTTATCTATGAATGGTTTGAATTTCTTTTATTCTAACTACTCTATAAATCTTCAAGTAGAGATTTGCAAATGATTAAATGCAACCTCAATTTTTTACTATTTTTTTTTTCTCTCTGTAGTGTTTTTCTTCTTTTGCTTCATGGTCAGTTTCAAAGTGTCTGTGTCAGAGTTGTTGTTGTTACGAAATCTAGATATATCATTTGACGTGATATATTAATAAATCAAACAGGAGAACGATCGACGAAGTGAAAAATAGAACAGAAAAAACACACCAGAAAAGAACAACACAGCGGAACACAGATTTACGTGATTCGGCAAATTGTCTACGTCCACGGAGTTGCAGAGGATTTTACTACTTGAGAAATTTACACCACACCTCGACTTACAAGAGGAATCTCTCACTCTTCGTTGCTCTCTCTGTTCTTCTCTCTCTGTTCTTCTCTCTCTATACCGAGATACACCGAAAAAAACTCTACATCGAGATACACCGAAGAAGACAAACTTACAAGAGAAATAAACTCAATTTCTCTTCTGCTACAAGCCACCGAGAAGAAGCCTGGGGAGAACAATCTTCTTCTTCCTCCTTCTTCCTTCTGCTGCAAGGAATTGCTCCTCCTTGCACTTTTCTTCCTTTGCCCCGAGGAAACCGAAGAAGAGCTCAAAGCGTGACTACAAAACTCAAAGAGAGTCAATCGAAGCTTTTATCACGAACAGGAGGAAGCGAAGAGATGCTTCACTGTACAAAAGAGGAAGGCGGGAGTGGTTATTTGTGAAGAGATGTGACTCACCAAAGCAAAGTAGCCGCCCAAGCATAGTGGATCAGGCTCCGTCGTTTCTAACAAGAGTCCATAGCTAACTGAGAATAGAAGATGCAAAAAACATCTTTAGCTTGTGAGCGCAAGGATGTCAATTTAAAAAGTTATCTCCAAAAGCCTCTCAGCCAATCCCAACTAGTTCACCAGCTGCAAAGATTTCAACCTTCACTGAAACTTACTACCTCCGCATCACAACCATAAAATTGAATAATCATAATTTAATTCAAGAGCATCATTCTGCTTTAAATGTGGGGAGAGCGCAAGGCCATCTTGAATATACTGATGCTTCCACCCCAAAAAAAAAAAGATAAGAAGTAAAAAAACAAATGTTGATGATCCCCCTCCTCTAATTTGGGATGTACAAAACTCGATGATCACGACAAGAACTGTGAATTCAACAGAAAGCATCAAAATATCTTACATTATTCCATTGATAAAGAGAAGTAAGATGCATTAACTCTAGCCTTCTCAAATATGGAAAAATCAGCACAACGTTTTGACCTCCTGAACAGTGTAAGTTCAAACAAGAAGAGCTAAATTTCACCAGATATTTCAATATGGCAGGAAATAGATATAGTTGTTTGCACTTAGTAGTCATGTCCGGCAAATGCTGTAAAATAAAAAAAAGCGGATTGAAAAGTGATGTGTTTGAGCTTTTGAATGTTTGAACTCTAAGCCTAATGAAGTTAGGTAACTCCTTAGAATTAAGCCACTCAGAGTGATTACTGATATTTTTGCTTAAGCTTGAAGAGAAGCAAGCTAGTAATGGGTCATGATAAGAAAATCCAAATTATTGCCGCCTGAAGTTTCTGCATTAAAAATATGTCGTCAATAACCTTCAAGGAACCCAAGAAGATATTATTATTTGATGGGATTTCTATAAAATAAGTAAATCATACCAAAAACAGTTGCTAGAAGAAACATAGTAAGCCATAAAATTTAGAAGACAGCGGGACTAGAAATTGAGACTCCTTTGGGTTCCAAAACTTGATTGAGTATTCTTAACCAGCCCAATCTACAAGGAGGCACGCATATATCTCTCGCCAAAGCATATAATGGCACCCATACAAACTACATGCACCATCACAAGCAACCACAAACACTTAGTTACAAGCCAATGCATGCGTCTGTTTAACTAGCTTTAATTATTTAGAAAATTCATCCTAAGAAATGCTAAACAACGATGTCATAATCCATATAACAGAATATTTCAAATTCTATTTCTTCATAGTATGTCTAATCTATTAGTTTGGGAAAATTATGGATAAATTCATCAAGGGTAATTAATAAAACATATATTGTTAACAAAATAACCTACAAACAAATAATGACAGCTTAAAAATCTTCAAACCTAAAAAAAATATTCAAATAAAGTATTCTTACTATGTTTAAAGTGCATAAATAGGTCACGCAGTTAATCTATATAACATAACATAATAAATATTATTATTTAAATTTATTTTTCACCTGATGCTTTCAGATCAAGCAGATTTTATTTTAACAACATGATGTCAGCAAAATATTTGAATAAATTCAGCTACTTTTATTTTAGACAAATCAGTTCTTCAAATTTTGACATTGCACCTTTCAAAATGTCCCTCTAAGTTATCTATCCAAATCTAAGAAAATAAAAGATTATTCCTTTCATCAAATGTCAAAATAATATGTGTAATTCCTTATAATTGTTTGGAATCATTTAAAAATTGATTTCATTTAAATTTCATAGTTTGGTTTCTTCTTCTAACCAATCAAGATATTAAGTACTACTTGTAAAACATATTGATGGAATAACAGCCAATACTAAATCATATGTAAAATGTAGTAGGGTCTAAGATGTTTAATAATACTACTGCAATAAGTAAGCAAAACTCATAGCAACGAGCCATTATTTAAAAAAGTATGTAAAAATGTCATGCAATAACAGCAAGCCTTTATCCCACTAATGATAATAATGAATAATAAAATCCTATTCAAGAAAAGATCTATGGCATTCTATTAGAGATTACAACTGCTAAATTAAGAATCTCAAAGACTTCCAAACAATTAAAATTTTGTGAAATCAAAAGAAATATTGTAACAAATATGATTAAACCTTACCTCACTTTCAACCAGTAACGGACTATATTGAAGAAAAAATAAGAAAGAGAATGGACTAGGCTGAAGAAAAATAAGAAAGAGTAAAAGAATGAAAAAATTAAAAAGAAAAAGATAGAAGGAAAATGAGCCTGTTTACAAGGGAAAATGGGAGAGGATGAGGACTTAATCCATCAAGGGAGAGTTTCATATAATATGATTATATAATGGAGGGGCGTTAAAGTTTTGAATTCAAAGTTTGTTCTGCATGTATTGCAAAGATTGAAAGGAAGAGGGTGAGGACTTCTAGGACTTGTAAGCCATAACCCAAATGAATCTCTATGATTTGGATACCAAAGGGTGTGGAAGCAAAAGTAATTATCTTTGTTGTATACAAAAAAATTTGTGGTGATAGAGTAGTGATTTATCGTCTTAGCATTATACGAAAATTCAGTTCACACGTTGATAAGAAAATATACAGCGAAGGGAGATCCCAATCTTTTTATGTGGAAAAACCCTAAAAAGAAAAAAAAAAACATAGGGTCTAGCTCAATCCAAATAATCGACTATATGTTAGCAGTGCGGGAGTATGTCCTTCTCTTAGGACGGGGATAACAGGGCTGCAAGCTTATACTAAAAACTACACCTATCTTTATATAGTTTAAAAAATACTAGTATTAGAAATTTCAACAATAGTTGTAGTCAAGCTACAACAGTTGCAATCAATGGTCGTCGACAATCTGTGGTTCATGGCAGTAAAGGGTGACGGCAGGTAGTGGTCGGCGGTGGCCGACTGGTAAGTCAGTGCTCGATGGAGGTAGGTAACTACAGATTTCAATGGTTGCTCGACGCGTCTTCTCTCCAGAACAGACTCAAAAATTTCAATTATCATTCCCTTCTTCTCCTTCGAGTGAGAGAGAGAATCAATTTATAATTTTTTTGGAAGGAGCATTTTGGTCTATTGACACATAACTTCTATAACCACTTGATCAAACAGTTCATATTGATCCCCCTTGATCATAGGTCATTTTTAATGCCTTAATGATCTCAAAATTAAGCGATCTAGAGCTCGTTGGATTTCACTCATTGAGACGCTTGATTTGACTGTAAATATGTCAAATTTAAAGTTCATTTGATCATTAAATTGATGATTCAAATCCTCCAATTGTGCTTCAACGACTTAATCTAAGCTTGATTGGACTCAGATTGAATAAAATTTAGAGTCGTTGGGTTCTAGCCGAGAGGCACGCTGAGTTTGATTATAAATTTGAAGAATTCATAGCTTGGATGATCATGAATTTGAATTTTAAAAAGTTCTTATAAAAAATGCATCAAGATTGTGCCTGCTCATAAAAATTTGTTGATTGCACATCAATCTTGGTGAGCTTGTTGTTGGATTTAGAAAGAAAGGAAAAGCCTAAGAAAACAAGGGACCAAGAAGGGAGAGATATGATCGGCCAAGGTGAGAAGATGAAGGTGCTAGAAGAACAAAGTCTACGATTTTGGGATTGCATCCATATACAGAGTTTCATATTCATCATGGACAGCAATAATCACCATTATACAAGACTAAAACCCATTATAAAAAAATATTAAAGTGCTCTTGACAAGAAACAGAATAAATGATTTTCTTTATTACATGAAACATCATGAATAAAAATAAGCATGCCAAGAACACAAGCAAACATACTGTCACAGAGATCTGATCGAAGAGGCATCAACGGGCATAATGGTTTTGGTCATTGTTGCAAGTGAAAGAAAACTTTACCTCATTCATGCCATCCTTATCTAGGCAATCATTTGTATGAATCTGTCGCATCTTTTCACTCAATTTTGTGATATCAGTTTGGCATAATGGGCATTGGAGCAAAAAATTCCTTTCTATTGGAACTGACTCTGTGCCTATATGGAATTCTTCAACTGTTGACATTCTACTGACAGAATCCCCTTGTTCGCCCATCTCGCAGCAGAGGTCCATCAACATATTTAACTGAGTTCCTGGTTCAAGTTCAGCACCGACGTCCACTTCTTCACCACTCCTAGTGACTGTATAAGGAATAAACTTTCTACTTGAGCCAAGAAGTTTAGCTTCAACAGACATGGCATGATGATTTCTAATTTTCTTGTCCAATAGAACAATCCCTGCTAGGCAATTTTCAGGACTCGCATATTGCATCCCTCCAATTGGACCCCTCTCATGTACCTTTGGATCAATAAATTGTTTGCTCAACTTCAATTCCTCAGAACAATGTATTCCTGAAGGATCATCTCTGCATCCAGACAAGACTGACTTCTCTTTTGATTCCAAAAGCCTTGCTTCAGATGAAATTTTCCTCCGGTCTTCTGCATGATTCGAAATCAGAGCTTCCATCTCTCTCCTTGGCCAATCTTCAGCTAGTCCCAGCTCCGATGATGCGAGGTAGGCAACTCCCTCTTCGGCCTCATTACAGACACTGCATTCGTGAGCAGATTCTGTCTCCCACACAGCTGGCTTTTCCCCATCACAATAACCTCTTAGATTTGGACTAAGTTCATCAAAAGATGTGCATACATTAGAACAATCCAAGTCAGAGTTGGAAGAAGCACACACCGCAGATTTCAAAAGGGTTGATTCAACGGACACCAAGCACGAACTTCCTCTCCCAAACCGCCCTTCTTCACATGGCCAACCATCCACAAACCTCGGTACATCTGATGCTGATAAATTCGATTTCAGATCCTCAATTACATCCTCCTCAACGCATCCCACAGCAAAATCAATGTTCCCTAAACCAACTGGAACAATCTTGTGACAAAGCTTTGCCTTTCGGGTGCTCACTGAATTTTTCTCTTTTCCTTCTTTCAAAACCATCGAATGCGAAGTTCGGTACCTGAGCATACTGTCATTCTCCTTTCCATTTGCAGCAGAGGGCCTCCGTCTCTTCCGAGCACGGTAGCCGTTGGAGGGCTTCAAGGGCTGAGAAAGCCTGCTTTTGAGGGAGGAGAGCATGAGACTCTGGCTGAGGATGGATTGGCTTGGATTCTGGAAGTCGTCATCGTCGCCGCCGACGTCCCTTCCGGCCATCGCAAGGCTTAGCGCATGGAGGTTCTCATCCGCTGACCTAGGGTTTTTTGCCAGATTTAAATTCGGCGGCAATGGAGCGGGGGGTCCCTTACGGATCGGACATCCCACGCAACGGGGATCTACGATGTGCAAAATAGATCAATCGACTGTGAGCTTGTTAGCTCCCTGCTGCTTGGATTTTGTTCAGATTAGTTCAAAATAGATCAGTCGATCGGGGATCTACGATGTGCAATGCACGGGGAAAGCGTCACTTGAATTTAATTCCCGCCAATTTGATTTTGTAGTTTGGTAGTGACGGAAAAATATTACATCAATACTCCATTCCAAATTCTAATAATTAGGAATATCTCGCTGAGTTATAGAAATAATTTGTTTATGTTCTTTGTAAAAATTGAAATGTTATTTGAGTATTATATGTTATTATTCGAGTATTTTGTGGTGTTATTAGAATATTCTCTCGTGTTATTTGATTTGGGGTTGAAATGTTATTAGAATATTCTCACGTTACTTGATTTGGGTTGTGTTATTCCAATAACATAGTGAAAATTGAAATAACACAAGAAATATGTCCGATAACACAGCCTCAAATCAAGTAACATGACAAAATATTTCAATAACACCGCAAAATAATTAAATAACATCATACAATAATCGAATAACATTTCATTTTTTACAAATAACACAAATAGAAATTCTTGTAACACAATGACATATTTTTAACTATTGCAATCTGAATGTAGCTCTACGTTCGGAGTCCTGATGTAATATTTTTCCCCCTACCATGTGGCGTCAGACAGTAATTTTTTTTCTCGTTTGAAATAAAAGGTGGCGGGGTGGGGAAGGCAGAACACGGGGCCGCAAGTTCGACCCTGCAGCCCGCATCCTCAAGAGAATATTATCAGCTTTGCCCCCGAACATCGTCTTTACCCTCCAAGCTTCTACCATAGCTTCTCGCAATAAGATTCGTGGCTTCATCGACTCTCCTGCCTCCTGCCCAAACGTCTCGCGTCTCTCATCGATTGGCATTAGCAATACAAATTTTAATTAATGCTTTGATTTGCATTAGCATTATTCTCCAAAGCATTTCTTACTTGTTTGGTGTGTTCTCAATGGGGGCATCAAGTTTATTAATTTCTTATTAAAAAAAACATTTAGGTTAATTTCAATGTTAAAATCAAAATCATTATCCTCTTAGTTTCGAATATACCATAGCTTACAATCTCAATCCAAAATTGTCCTGTGATGGATTTTTTATTTCTTTATTCATCAAACTAGTTCTCGATCAATTGCTTGTCTGCAATTTGCTTGTCCGTGATTTCTATATTTCTATTGTTAGCAAAAACACGACTCCATATTATAATTCCCTTAACAATAATTTGGAGTGAGAGCAGAAAACTATTTCATTTTATGATCACCAGCTATGTTATCATTCTTCAAGGCATTAATTAAGATGTGAGAAAATAAGAATGAAAATGGAAATGGTAAAGTTCTATGACTTTGTTCTTTCTCATTTTTTCTTATTTGTTCATGGCTAATTTAGATTATCCAAATTTCGAACTATCTTATGATAGCCCAATTATAAATGGACTTTTACTTCCATTCATAGGTCATAATAATTCATACTCAACACATCGTTTGGTTCTCTCGTTTTCATGTTTTTGATTTAATCCAATATAGATTAAAACTTCAATTAGTGGCTTAGTTTATTAAAGCCTAATAAATACTCTTCCATTTTATTTCAATTAAATTCAAAAATCTTAACTACATCTCTAATCATTCTAATAAAAAATTATCAAAATTCTTTCGGGCTATTAGTGTACCATTAGGATTTAATTCAAATTGAGGGGGCTTAAAAAATGATTGTTAAATCTTGCTATAAGTGAATTAATTAGTTGAGAAGTTGTATTTAATTTAATAAATTGTGAAAGGATAGTGATAAATTTAGATTTAATGTAATTTTGATCTAATCAGCAATTAGCGGATATGAGATTTATTAAAGTAGAAAATTTTTAAATCTTTAAAAAATCTATTTTATGATATTTAAGTTAATAATGTTTCCTTAAAACAAGAGATCAAATGACATCTTAGGAAAAATGAGCTATACTTAACTTGAAAACTATACTTCTCACAGTACTTCATAGTTCCTCATAACAAAATAAAAAACAAGTGTCTTCTCAACAAAACTCTCTCTCTCTCTCTCTCTCTCTCTCTCTCTCTCTCTCTCTCTCTCATATAAAATCTAAAATAATTTTTATATTGAACATAATTAAGCAATACATATTCAAATTTAGAAAATTGAGTAAGTAATGAATTAAAGATGAGCTTATTACCAAGTAGAGCACTATCTTAAACACACCACAAAATAATATTGTGGGGGCAATTACATACCAGCCAATTCCTATGCATTTACATACCATACACACAAACTAGACCTTTTATATTTATACCACCCAAAACTTTCTTACCACATGTATCAAAAAAGCTACCACCATTTTTTACTTTTGAAAAGTGATATCGGCACCTTTCCACGTATAGGTAAGATAGCATGTATATAAAGATTGGAGTTTAGGTGTTAGATAGCTAAATACATAGAAACTCGGTGATATCTATGTAAATCTTCCTAGGTTTTTTGACTCATATGCAACGCAGCTGGTCAGCAAGATAGTGCTCCAATATTATATCATATAATAATATTTAATTTAAATATCATATTTGAAATATAGTACAACGACAACAGTAACAACAAGAAGCATTTATCCTACTAAACAGGCCTGGTGCATGAATCATTTTTCTCCATTGCTTTCTATTGAGTTTCATATTTCATTTAATTCCAATAGACTAAATTTATTTTATATGCAATATACCCAAGCCTTTTTAGGTCTAGTATCTTTCGTAACATTAGTTGAATCTAAAACATTCACTCTCTTGGTCGGTTCATCAGATGGTCATCGTTTAGTGTGACATGTCCATCTTAGACGACTCTCTCTCTAATCTTGTTCGCTATAGGAACTACATCAATCCTATCAAGGATATATTTATATCACATTTTGTCTCTAAATGTCAAGTCACTCATTCATCTAAGTAATTTCATCCCAGCAACACCTACTTTATTTTATGTTTCTCTTTTAAAGACCAACATTCTGCGCCATATAACATCGCAGGTCTCACCATCATCTTATAAAATCTTTCTTTCAATCTAAAAAGTATTTTTCTATCACACAATAGTTCTGATGCATTCCTCCACTTCAACCAACCAACTTGACTTCCCCATCTACATCACCATCACTTTGAACAACAGAGCCAAGACATCCAAAACATTCGCACATTTTAATAATATGATCATCCATGGCTACAACTCTGCCCCTAAAATTATATTTCATACATTAAATTTTAGTTCTACTCAAACTAAAACATTTATTTCAATATAGACCTTAGTAATTCAATTTTTTTCTTGAATTACTTTTTTTAGTTTTATCCAAATGAAACCAAGAAAGAGTATTCTGGGACTGCGCCGTAATTTCGGGCATGCACATCACATGTTGCAGGAATGTTAGCGTACCTACCCTGGCTTTTTCCTCTTGGTGCAAGTTAGAATGGAAGTCTAAAAGGGCCGCAGTTTTTTTCGTGGAAGCAACCTCGCATTAACTCTATAGGCCACGTTGAAGGCATGCATGCCGCCTCTTGCATAAGAGTTTGAGCAGCTGTTTATCACACGAATATAGCTATCTAATATTAATTTTAAATTTTTACATTTTTAACATTCAAATATTTCATATCACATTAAAAATATTACTATTAGTTAGATACACCCTTCTCATGCAAGATAAAGTGGTATTAATGTAAAATTTAATTACATAAGAATTGTGCGGCCATGTATGTAAATCTTCCAAAGAGCAGAAGAAGCCCATTGTGATTTGTCTTGTCAAAAGGTTATATTTATAAATTCATTTTACTTTTGAGCTCTTTGAAAAATTGGTGATGTCAATCAAATGTTTCAACGATTAGAAATTATAGTAAAGAATTAGAAGAAGTGAATATTGATGTGGATTATAGAGAGTTATCTTTCTTCTAATTTACAGAAGATATTGTGATTGTACAAGTTGTAAATTTGTTATTGTTAGAAACATAATAATGGTTGAAGAATGATAAGGCAGGATGTGAAGATTCTAGCCAAAATTTTTTAGGGATGGTGACCTGACTGAAGCGCACTGTGTTTCATTGATGGTAAATTAAAGAATGATTGAAATTAGAAATTTTACATACACACTAGACAATTTTTATGTATTTATATATCTATTGAATACTTTTGGGACGGGGAGTCCCGTGTCATTCATGAATACATGCAACTTAAAAAGACCCGCTAATGTATAAAAGATGATGGAAAAGGTATGAGAGAGAGCTGGATAAAACACACCCCTTTTTCTTGATTATCCCAATAATGCTCATTCTTTGTGAAATTTATTCCTCTCTGTGTTGGTGCCCATTCACCAAACACACACTAACAGGAGTAAGATGTTAGCTGGAGCCCGATAACTCCCGATTTCGCCTTCAGTTTCGCGAATCGGCGCCAGAGCTCACTGTTCATGATCGCGAAAGATCACGCCACTTCCGCCCGTGCCCGATCGCGAAATGTCGCGAACCGCTCCGGACAACTCCCGCTCACGTTCGCGAATCAAAACTCCTCTCTTCCTGTTCGCAATAAAAAGGTTCACACGAATCTCCTTCGGTTTGAATGAGAAGTCACGGTTTGAGTTCTTATTCGGTTTCCTCGGGATAGAGGAATGTTTCCTCGGGGAAGAGGAAGATAAGTGCAAGAGGTAGTTCTTTACGGCAAAAGGAAGAATAAGGAAGAAAAGAAAGATTGTTCTCCCTAGACCTTTTCTTGGTGGTTTGTGGCAGAAGATAAATTGGGTTTATTTCACTTGTAAGTTTGTCTTCTTTGGTATATCTCGACTCGTATGACATGCAGAACCACGTTGACTCAAGCAACACAAAGACTGGGCTCAATTTGTGGATAGCAAATCGAACCAGAAGAAAGGGTGAAATTCAAAACCCAGTTTGGGACCAACTCCACAACACACATCGCCCAGGTAAAATCAGTTCACAAATACTCCCATCGGGGGTTTGACCTCACACAACAAGAAAAGTCCTAAAAGTCTCCTGAATCTCTCTGCTTAAAAATGGTTAAACAGACTGTCTTAAAATCCAAAAGAGTTGAACGTATTTACCCAAGAAAGAAATTGGTGAAGTTTGTCAAAGAAAGAACGTTAATCTGAACTATGAGAGACATGGACACATTACCGATGTATGAGGACAAAACTTTCTGATCACAATGGAGAGAAAAACTAGTCCCCAGCGGAGTCGTAAAAAAATATGTCAGCTAAATTTTTATTGATTGAGGGTGTTGCACTTGAGAAACTGAAGGGTCTTCTAGAGTGAAGACAGGGGCTTTGAGTTGCAGAGGTTGAGGATTCATGTTTGAAGAAAAGGGCGACACCGCCAGTGGAGGAGATCAGTTCGAGGAAGGATATGTTGTAGCATGTGTATCAGTTTCCAAGTGAGAGAATTGTCAGCTGGAGCCCGATAACTCCCAATCCTGACTTCCGTTTCGTGAATCGGCGCCAGAGCTCCCTGTTCCCGATCGCGAAAGATCGTGCCACTTTCGCCCGTGCCAGATCGCGAAATCTCGCGAACCGCTCCCAACAACTTCAGCTCACGTTCGTGAATCGACGCTCCTCTCTTCTTGTTCGCAATAAAATGGTTCACACGAATCTCCTTCGGTTTGAATGAGAAGTCATGGTTTGAGTTCTTCTTCGATGTCCTCGGGATAGAGGAAAGTTTCCTCGGGGCAAAGGATGAGAAGTGCAAGAGATAGTTCCTTGCGGCAGAAGGAAGAATAAAGAAGAAGAAGAAGATTGTTCTCCTTAGGCTTTTTCTTAATGGCTTGTGGCAGAAGAGAAATTGAGTTTATTTATCTTGTAAGTTTGTCTTCTTCGGTATATCTCGGCGTAGAGTTTCTTCGGTGTATCTCGGTGTAGAGAGTCCAGACATTACTCTTGTCAATAAGGATAGAAAGTTCTCCTTATGCATTTGCTTAAATCAAAAGGAGATTGACGACCATGAAGTTGAGAAAGTAAAGACAAATTTAGAAAAATCTTGAAATAATTTAATCCTAAATTTTGATTAGTCTTAATCTTTTATTATGATTTTTTTAGAAAATTTATAGTTTTAGGTTTTTAAAGAGTTTAAATTATATTCGTGAAGAGTCCAGACATTCCACAAGCTAAAAAAAGAGTAACTCGCAAACACACTACACAATATAAAAGAAAATAAGCCGAGTAAAAATAATAAACAGGTCGGCTGTCGTTAGGTCGGCAGCATATCCCAAAAAAAAGAAAAAAGTTGGTCAGGCAACACATATACACGTCTGGTCCTAATTCAATATATCAAAAAGATTTAGAACTAAGGTATGAGACACGAGCATACTACTCCAAATCCTAGTTACATGGTCCTGCATGTCAGACGTCTCTTAATTGATGTCAGTACTTTATTTCTTATACAGACTCAAGCCTAAGTAACTCTAAAAAGTGCATATGAAAGTCTAAAAAACGACTCGACCTGTATAAATGGCCTGCGAACGTTATTGCAGCTCCACTGCAGTCTACGTGACCAAATAATACCACAATTTTCAACTAGGGCTTCTACGACAAGCTGGCACCTTAATCACTATCTATAATATTCATAGTGGATCATTGCCTCCATAGCAATTGACTATAGCCTTAACGGCTCTTTACAACTATTGTTGTTGAAATATTGTTTTACATCACCATTTTAATTTGATTTTCCATAATTTAGAAGAATAGTGGATTTATGTATTCTTAATAACATATTGTATTGCTTCAACTGGGCTAAACCTTTTGATTTTTTCCCTCTAATTTTCCACGAAAAAATCGTGATGTATTCTCACATTACTTTTCTTATTTGTGTGTGTATTGGATCTTCATTCAATGCTAAGATAATAAATTTATTACTCCTTGGTCGTGAATCTTTCGAGATGCATCAAACATATTCGAATTTAGAAAATTAATTAAACAATGAATTGAAAATGAGTTAATTGCCAAGTAGAACACTATCCTACACACAACACGAATAGGGCTGTCCAAACGGTTGTTCGCAAACAACTCGTGTTCGGCTCACTAAGAAACTCGTGTTCGGCTCGTTCTCTAGGTTAACGAGCCGAACATGAACAAGATTTATTCGTTCATGTTCAGCTCGTTTTGGTTCGAAATACTACTCATCAATTATATATATGTATATATATATATATATATATATATATATATATATATATATATATATATATATATATATATATATATATNTATATATATATATATATATATATATATATATATTGATGAATAGTATTTTTAAAAAAAATTTAATTGACTACAAGGCTGCAAAGATTTATAATCAATTACAAGTATTAATTAAGAAAATAGAAGAAAAAATATTAAATTAGATTCAAATGATGTTTTAATATAAAAAATAATTTTTAAAAATTGTCTCAACCCTTAACATCTTATGGTTGTCAAAACGAGCGAACACAATTTTTGAGTTTGAATTATAAACAAGGCGAACACGAGCTGACCTGAGCTAATCTCGTGTTCGGCTCGTTTACACCCCTAAACACAAAATAACTTTTTGGGGCATTTACATAGATATCACCCTATATTGATATCTTGCAGCGAAACCTTTCTTTTTTACATTCATATGACCCAAATCTTTCATGTCACGTGCATCAAAGCTACTACCGTTTTAACTTTGAAAAAGTGATGGATGCACATTTTCATGGACAGGTAAGGTGGCTTGTATGTAAAGAGATGTTCGACATGTAATTGTGTAGAAATTAAGTGTTATAAGTAAATCTTCTTAATTTTTTTACTCGTACTCGAGCTGGTAAATAAGATGAGAAAATATTACATCTGGAGTCTTGATGTAGTTTCATGTGCGGATGATAGTATTTAAGAGTTATTGATAGTATTGTAGTGTTATTTTACCAAAATTACATCACGATATTACTAATAACACTTCTAGTAATATGATCTGCACCAAATTCAGATATAGGTCATTCGGATGTAATACTTCTTTCAACAAGATAGTGCGCCAATATTATGTCATAAGATGTTGCAGGAATTTTACAATGTACCTTCCCACTCATTTTCCTCCTCGTACAGGTTACAATTCACCTCTAGAAGCACTTGAATAAGTCATCTCTGGGACATGTGGAAGGCATGCTTCTTGCAAAGGGTACTAGAACTCATAATTTCAAATAAGTTTAACAATTGTTTATCTCTTGGATTGAGAAAAAAAATGAAGGGCATACATACCACACAATTTGATGAATTTACGCATCTAACATTTAAATTTTTATTTATACATTCTTAACATTCAAATAATTCATATCACATAAAAACATCATTATTACTAATGTTTTAATTTTCATGCAAAATAAAGTGGCACTAATGTAAATATCAAAATTTAGGTGTGAGATATGTAAAGTGCATAGAGATTGGGTGGCATTTATGTTAATCTTCCAAAAAAATTGAAGGAGAAGTCTATATTGCCTTCTATTGCCAAAAGGTGATGTTTATATATATTTTTTATTTAATTTTGACCTTTTTAATAAAATGGTGATTTCAAATGTTTCAATGGTTAGAAATCACGGCAAAACGTTTTAAATAGAAGTAAAATTAGACATGAATTGTGAAAAACTACCTTTCTTCAGCTGTACAGAGGGCATTGAGATAAGGCTAGTTGTAAATATGTTAATGTTAGATACATAATGATGATTGATGAATGATGAGGTAAGACGTGAAGATTCTAGCCAATATTTATAGAGACTGTGAATTGACTGAATCACCCAATCTTTCATTGATGGTAAATAATAATTAAAAATAAGAAAATTTATATTGACACTGCACAATTATTAGGTTTTTATATGTCTAACGTCCAAAATTTTATTTTTATATTTATCACACTTTTGTGTCATGAACTTATACTTTAAAAGATATACTTATTTCACATTTAAAAAGACAATGCTAGTGATATTTGTGATACATCATTATAGATTTGTGTGTGTTGAGTTTTGAATTTTCCGTGAACTACACCAAAGGAATAGAACCTAAGGAGAGGGAGGGAGGAAGGGAGGGAGGGAGGAGAGGGATGAAAAAGAGTAATACAGCCTATCAATTGTGTCTTATTCATAAAACTATATCTTTATTTATAGGGGAGAAGGTACAATTGGATGATGTTACATTTTTTCCCCTGCTTTAATAGGTTCTATACTAGGGTATTTCTAGTATTTTATATGTTTGAGCTTATTGTTCGACTATTTTTTTGGGTTTACCTACTAAACATAATTGGTTTTGGGTCGGCAAGATCAACTTTGTCGATTGAGATCCATTCAGCTGGATGGGATCAACTCGATCGAGTGAGTTTGGTCGATATGAGTCAATCGGTTGATATGGCCTAACCGTCAATCCTTGATTCGTGATGAAGGGCTTCTGACCGTCTCTAAGATGGTCAGAGATACTAGGGAACCATATCTTTCTTGTATCAATTCTTCTGCAACAGTTGGCTCAGATGTCCTTTTGACTTGTTTTAATCTAAATGGTTTTTTCTGACATTTTCCAGTTCTCAATGGTCTGTCTCATGGTTTGGTAGGTTTTGGCGTTACTGGCTTTGGCTCTGGCAAGTTCACTTGGTAGAACAGGTGCACCGCACGGTCTTTTGTCGATTGGCTCTCCTTCACAATGTTCTCTACTCCTGGACCATTAGATCTACTCCGGATTAACGTTGATACATTTTTTTTATTTATTATTTTAGTTCTCTGATTTTCTTCTTAAAATAGACGCTGCAATAAGAATTAGAAAATTTAATGTAAAAATGAGCCACAATTATTATTAATAAATGATTTAATAAATGAACTCCCTTAATAAGGTGTGATAGAACTCTTCTCATTTTTTATTTGCTCTACAATCTCTCTCATTTGAATCGGTCGGCTCCTGATTGTTATGATGGAGAACATGTCAAATCCCTCGGGCGATACCCCCAACAAAGATCTGCTTCGTGTTTCCTTTGGAAGGCTGAAGGAGCGATACCGCTCAATTGAAAGAAGAAAGTCATCATTAAGAAAAGAAAAGTGGTTGCAGGTGCATCAGGGGAGGTTATCTAATTCATTTCTCAACACTAAGCAAAGGAACGTTAAGGTGACCGACCCGACTATTGTCCAATCAGCTCATCCTTCTATTGCAATGCAAGACATGTCGATCGAACGAGCTACACAAGAGGTTGTTGATGGTTTGTCTTCACAAGGAGAGAGCGTTATGTCAATTACAAAATCTAAGTTGGATTGAGTCCATGGTATGAGAAGCCACTATATTACTTGTTAGATTTTGATTTTTTATGAAGTCATTTTTCTTTACTTTATCACTTTATGCAGACGAACCAACTTTGATAGTCCTAGATTGTGACCTTCCTTCGGTGAATGTGGGTGAGAATCCGACCGTAGTGCTAGCGTCGACTACCCAGGCGTCGGTCCAGGGCAGTCGACTTTCAAGAGAGGATGGTGAGGTTGACCACTTAGGCAATCCTCTCGGGACAAGCAGGGAAGCAACTGGTGAATGTCAGATGTCTCTCGAACTCATCGTCTCGATGAGACTTAGAACTCTTTTGCATGGTTAGCTAAGATCCAACGAGAAGAGAAGTTGTGTGAGCTGCTTACTCATGTGGAGAAAGTGGAGATGATGAAGAAGGAGGTAGTCACTCTTCACCAAGAACTAGTGGATGTCTGAAAGAGATCCCTCACACTCCATGCTCAAACTAAGATGGATCGACTGAATTAGTTTAGGTTTGGGGAGAAATTTTGTATAATAAATTATTTTTATTGAGGTATGTCTTGCCCGAAGCGACGATCGACTCCCGCGTAAAATATTTCCTTCCGGTTTAGTTTCAAGAGTTTCTTGTAATCTGTAACGTGTGTTTCAAAATAAAATTTATTTTCTTAGTCACATTTTTGTATTGATATGATATTTCTATTAGCATGTTTTATAAATTAATGTATAATTTCATTTTAAACCTTGCGTGACGGTTCAACTTCATCTTTCTCTTTATATATAAAGAGTGTGGGGATGATGACGTTATATTTTACTACTTCAAATATTTCCTCTCATTTTTTATAGTTTTCTTATCTTTTTCTTTTTCTGCACTCTGCTTGATGGCTATTGATATTTTTCTTATCTTTTTTATTATTTAATTTCGGGTTAAAGTTCAAATTGAGTTCATTAAATCTATTGATTCGTAGCTATTGATCGTGATATTATACTGCTTAATTGTTTTTGAAAACTTTAAGGATTGGATTATGATCTCAAGAATTGATTGATGCAGACTTGACATCTAACGTTATCCTTTTTGCATCTACATTGTGCCATTCTTTAGTTATATTTGGGATAAAAAACAATATAATTAATCAATCAAAATTTTAAATACAACATTTTGGGTCAGTTTGAGGCAGGTTATGTGGTGCAGTGGCTTTTTGAAAACGCATCTAAACTGTTTGGGTAAACTACGTTTTGACAGCATATGCGTTTTGAAAATGCTGAAAGCAGCATTTTCACACCGCACGTATCTAGGCGCGGTGACAATTTTCTGACAGTGGTTTAGCTTTTCCAAAAAAATAAAAAATTTTAAATAGCTACCGCACACTGCTTATCAGCAGATTATTTTTAATCAGCTTATCAGCAGATTATTCAATAAGCCGCAGGCCGCAGCTGTCCCAAACAAACTCTTTGACTATTTAAACTTAAAATTTTATATTTCAACCATCCAAAATTTTATTTTCTTTTGAAACAATCAACTTTCAATTCCTTATATTCAATTTTTTTTTGTGATTTATACTGATTGAAATGCATCATTTTAAATTTGAATTGCCAATCTATTACATTTAAAAGTTTAGATGATTACTGCATGATTATGTGAGGAGTGTCAATCTATAATCCAATTTATTATTAGCGAAATTGAGTTGTTCTCTTTATTGGACATTCTATTCTTCAATTATGATTTATGAGAACATATAAAATCATAAAATTAATCAAAATAGACATTTACTATTTATAAAAGGATGTATAGCCGAATCCTACCATATTGAGCCCGGATCAGAATTCGCATTGGACACTAGCCAATACTCAAAACTCAATAGTAATATTTTGGACCTGCTCGGCTTATGCCGAACAGCAATCCAACCTCTAACAGTTCAATAATTCGACGTCTATCAACTCAGCACGAGCTGAAGAGAAATTATTTTACTCTAGTATGTGTAACACATGCATTTTATCATTTTTTATGTAGTCCATGGTGTGTAGGAGATCCTAAACAAATCCAAACTCATAAAAATGAGCAAATATTACGTCTGGTAATCAGGTAACCACGCGTCTGGAAGATACTCCAGATGGGCCGCCATATTATACACGATGACATGGTTATATCTAGACTGATGTACGGACGTGCAATCCGCCACATGGAATATTTTCTCCAAAAAAAAAATTACCGGACAATATGATTGTTGTCATTCTTCTTCCACTTCTCCTCAAAAAGAGAATAAATTCAAACTTAGGACATAAGTTAAAGAATGATCTCCTTCTCTTGGGCCATACTTATATTTCGTTTCATCAATGGATTATCTACTTGTCATAAATACACTTAAATATTCTTTTAATTCTTCCTCCATTTCCTCTAATTTTTTTTTTCCTAATGAATTTATATACTCAATTTGTGCTTTGGAATCAAATACTCTCAATGAATAATCTCTATGCTAGTCTCCATATCTCATATATCCAACAAGATAGAATGCGAAAATCATCCTCATTGAAAATCAAGGTAGTGAAAATTGGACTGAATATCGAATTAAAAGAAGTAAATGTTCAAGATTCAATAGTTCAGTCGGGGTAGAAGTGAAGGTTGAACCGGATGACATAATAAATATTTAAATTATATTAATATGATTTAAATAATAAAATAATAATATTAATATTATTTTTATCAATTTAACAAATAATATTTTTAATTTAAGATGATACTTTTGAATATTTTGAACTATGTTATGAATAAAAAATTTAAGACATGATATTTTCTCTCTTTTTAATTTAAATATCTTATTGTTGACAATTTTATCAAAATTAAAAGGTTAAAATTGAATAATATTTGAACTAGTCGGTTCCTTAAAAATCGGTTCCTTAAAAATCAGACAGGTTCGTTGGTTCCTCGGTTCAACCCCAATTTTGACCGGTTCAATCCCAGTTTATTGCAGGCACAGTTATGAACTTGGACCAAACAGATTGAATTCACTGATTCACGGTTGATCCAGCCGAACCAAATAACTATAATAAGTAGAAGCTCATTTATTTGAACGAATCGCACGAGCTCTGCCAAAGCTTGTCCAAACTCAATCTCATTTATTAAAAAATTGTTCAATGTAGGCTTAACAAACTTCTAGAATACCATCCCAACTCCATTTCATTTAAATTCATTAGTGTTAAGAATCAGATCGTGATAGATAAGTAGTGATTTCTTAGAATTTGCTGAATCAAAATAATCTAATAAATAAATCACAACCATCTTAAGTTCATAAGATTGAAAATTGAAGTCACATATCACAACCATCTTGAGTTCTTAACATGGAAATCGAAGTCACAGATCAATACCTTCACGCAAAGAAACACCAAAACCTAAATCATGGAATTCAAGTCATATTTGTTCTTAAAAGCTAATTATAAGTATTACATTACAAGTTAAAACATCAAAGTACAAAAGTTTACACGTCTAAATTACAATGTCTCTCATTCCTCTAAAACAAGTTATAATTTCATTCAAACCTGCAAATGAAAAAATTACAGAAAAAAAATCTCTTTTGCTAAAATTAAAAGTTGGAGTTACGGTAGAAGATGAAATTTATTTCTTGAAATCCAGACTGAAACTGGTTTTACAGTCTAATTCGAGAGCCACGTAAACCTCTTCTCAGACTTGGCTTGCATTTCCTCCATTTCCGACGAGCCGTGAACTATATAAGGTGCCTGGGAATTAATACTGTGCATTCAAATAAAAGGGAATTATAAGAACTTTTCTTTTAATTTAAATATTATTTATATAGGGATATTTGCATATATACCACACATTTCTTACGTATTATATTTATAACACTTTGGTGTCATAAACTTATGCATTATAAGATATATTTTACTTTTGTAAAAGACTAATGGCGGTATACATGATGTGATGCCAAGCTAGATTTGAGTGTTATAGGTGTAAATATAAAAGTTCAGAAGGTTAGACATGTAAATATATAAGATGTTATGTAAATTACCGATCCTTTCTCTTCTCAAGGAATCTATGAAGAGAAGCCCTCCTTGCTATGGGCATGGTAAGATCAACTGCAAAGAAAAAAAATAAATAAATAATTATAAATTGTTTAGAAGAAAATTAAAAATAAATGGATCATTTTTATTATTTATTACTGATTTATTCAATTTTTTTATTTGGAAAAAAATAATTTAAAAGATTTTAAAATGCTAAAAATATAAATATTATTTTAAAGTTGATTTTTTCTCCAAAAAAACATAAAAAAAAAAACCCAACTATGAAAGCTTTAAAAAAATATTAAAAAGCAAAAAACATCTAATTTTAAGGGAACCAATAACGAAATAGAGCATGATTTATTAAAAATCAAAATTATAAAAATAAAAATTCGATAAAAAATTTAATTTTTAATTTACCAGAAGCAATTGGCTCATGCTGCAGTGATGGAGTCGGACAAGAGTTCTGAAGGGCAGATTTGCCCGCCATCTCCATCAAATCCTTGACCTTTTTAGCAGGAAAATCGTCAAAAACCATCACCTTTCCATCGTAAAATATTGTTAATTGGGCATTTATCTCGTTTTCCCTAAACATATTAATAACCAGCAATTAAAAACTTTAATTTTAATTAAAAATAAAAAATAAGGAGAACCTACATACACAGCACCCGGTTCTCATGTACTTACTTATATCAAACTTTTATTTTTTTATAAATTCAGCACTCAATTCACACTTTTCAACAGTGCGCAACAGTAAAATTCACATTTTTAGGGTGCTGATTTGTAAAAATCAAAGTTTTGACGCGAGAGACGTAAATGCATAATAAGCAAGCGCTGCGCATGTTAATTTCCAAAAAAAAAAAAAATTAGTTTTATACTCTTGATCGACTCTGTTTGGAGCTTTGAAGATGGCATCTTTGTCTTGGAGTTGGGGAGGGGGATCCACAGGCATCGTAGCAGTTTTTTCCGACAAATCCCGTTCGTTTCGGTTGTCGGCCGATACGTTCGATCCAGGAAACAGATTCATTGTAGTTGGTGGCCGGAAAAAGCCTGTTTTATGAAAAAAAAAAAAAAAAAGTTTTTTACTCCACTGAAGTTGTAGATTCTCTCTTCCTCTATTCCCTCTAACGCGACAGAGATTTGAAACTTTATACACTAAAGAGAGAATAATATATATCTCCGCCTAATTTTATGTTCTCACTCACCCACTTTATTGAATGTTTGGACTAAAATATAAAAGTTGTGCTAAACAAATTAATTAAATCAAATTTAACATAATTTAGTAATTTATTAAAGATAAAAAATAATCATGATAAGTAAAAAAGTATTCTTTTTAGTTTAAATTTATTCATCACTTAAACAATCAAACTAGTATAACCTAAACATTTTAAAAGATCCAAACTTGAAAATTTTAATTATTTTATCATATAATTATGTAAAATTTTCAGATAATTATCAAGTAGATCACAAAAACAGACATGATTTTGAGTTAAAGGCTGTCGAAAATAAAAATTAAGTGCATGCAATTGTCATTTTGTTCTTCTAAGTGCACAAAAGTCCATCTCCTCGTCTCACTTCTCAAATGGCTAAGAAAAAGAACAGTAGATGGAAGTAGACAGCAAGTAAGCTTAGCCTAAAACTTCTGGCATGTTTAAAGAAGAAGAAAAAAAAAATCTTACTTTTTTGCTTGTCCTGCGAGCAGTGAAGCTTGTCTATCCCAAGCTTTCCCAAATCCCGATTCTCCTTAAGAAACTGGCTAAGCAAACTACAAGTTACTGCAAAGCTTGATCTCTCCCCAGTTTTTTTCTGCTTCTCCTCCATCTTTCTTCCAATCTCTTAAATTTTTCTTCACAATTTCTCAAAGCTGTTAGCTTTATGTTTTATTCTCTTGGCCAACCTTCTCCAACTGTTTCCTCTCTTCTTCCTCCGCTTTGTCTTTATAGACTCTGATTCGTATGTATTTACAGGTTTAATAAATGTATAATTTAAAATTTACAAATGTAAGGGTTTATATGTTTGGTATATAAATATTTAAATATTGGGTTTCAAGAGGAAAGAGAGGAAAACAGGGGAAGAAGATGAGTCCCGAGGAAAGGGATTGGAAATTTAAAGCACGTGAATCATTTGGGTTTGGGTGGGTCGGAAATTGATTGGAAGTGAGAAACACGTGGTTGGTATTAAAGACCGAGCCTGGTTCGTACATGCCAGCCGTTAAGGACGGCGGAAGACTATCATTATTCCCGCCTTCCACCAGCCGCAGAACGGCAAGTTTGAGGCACCCACATGTTTGACTACAGATCTTGACCCGTGTATCATTTCGGATCAATCTGAGTGGATTAGGGCTGTTATAGAATAAATAGGTTCAGGGACCATTGGCACCATTGCCGTCATCATAATTTTATTTGTAGA
>NEWO01000055.1:1791081-1810724 GCA_003013225.1 Phalaenopsis aphrodite | reverse complement strand
AAAAAAAAAAAAAAAATTTTGGTAAATTCATTGCTAAAGTAAAATTTTATTTTGATCTTAACTTTTGTTATATAACAAATTTCAACATTTTTATCATTCAATCGAACAAATATTCAGGAGATGTATTTATATGGAAGAGAGACCCATCTACTCATACATTATTCCATTAATCAAACTTCTTTGTTTGCCAACATACCTACGCTCTACCTAATATCTTTTCTGGCAGCCTCTCAGACCAAACTTCTACAGAAGTAGGTATTCTCTTGCCTTTGGCCTAATAACAATGCTATTTTAATTTTTAAAAAATAAAACTGTTCATGCATAAGAAATGTGGCATCACCAGCAACTAGTAATTCATATTAAAAAAGACCAAACAAGTAAGTTGAAATCCAAACACCTTCTTACAACTATATTTTATCAAGCTTTAGCACATGTTGAAATAAGGAAAACAAATACATGAAGAAAGTGATTGACAAAACAAGCTTTGGCACTTCTATGAAGAGATAATATGCCCCAGATAATGTCTAAAAGGCTCACTTGACCACGCAATTGACCCAAAGAGTATAAGAAATAGGGGCATTTACAAACATACCACATTATTCTCATGCATTTACATATCTAACACCCAATCTTTAATATTTAGATGCATAGCACTCAAATCCCTATGACCCACTTTCAAAAAGTTACATACACATCTTCATGCTTATAAATGTAAATATGAAAGTTTAGGTGTTAAATATATAAATATAATGGAATTGTCTGGTATGTATGCAAATTTCCCTAAGATTAATAGATCTAATTACAAATTTATTCAACAACTAAATTGATTGTTCCTGTACATCAATCAACCTCTTATTTACAATTACAAAGGCCATGACTCAAAAAAAAGGATAAAAAATAGCTATTGCCATTACTTACTGTAGATGGAAGCCTCTGATTAAATGCAATAGGCCTCACAGATAACACAGCATATGGTTGATGAACCTACAGGAGATGAATAATTCCCAAATAAACACATAAACATTGCACTGATGATCCTGCATTAAAAGGTCATCGGAGAAAGCCACGAAACATAGCCAAAGGTCATAGAAGTCTTTGATGAAGAAGCCTCGCACACCAGTCTAGAAAATAATATCAATGTTTTTTATTAATTTCATTGTGCAGGAGTAGTCTAATTAAGAAATGTATTTGAATTTGCATCTATGACATCAACAAATGTTATTAGAACATCAAATAAAATTATAAAAGCCTATCCACACACGTGTGCACACTAAACATGCATGGGCATATATGAATGAATATACACGCGGACAAGCACACACATACTAAGGGGTGTTTGGTAGCCGGATTGAGAGGGATTTACGTAAAAGTTAATGTAAATCAAGCCAAACATAAAAAATCAGGAAAGTTAAATCCGAACCTTGTTAAATCCAAAATTTTTTGCTTTATGATAGTTTTTAAACTTAGAAATGGATTTATTAAATCTGATTTTTATATAGATTTGATAGATTTAACTTAAGAAGAAAGTTATAGGAGCGGATTAATGCCAAACATGGAAATCAATTTTAATGGATTTAGCCTTAAATTGAACCAAACATTATTCTGAATTTACAGTATTTGGATTTGATAAATCTGAATTTATTGGACTCACTAAATCTTGTTAAACTTAAATCCTACTTGTAGCCAAACACCCCCTAAATGAAGAGCTCAAATTCAGCTTCATTAATAGTTAGCCACACTTTTTAAGAGCTTGAAGAATAAATGAAATAAGCTTGAACACGGTACAACATTTTAAACAATTAATTTGAAATGATTTGAGATTGGGCTCAATGGCAACTCTATGTTATTTAAATAGAATTCGGTTTAGTTATTTAAAGTGATATGTTATATGTTGGAGCATTTACATGCAAACCACCCAATTCCTATGTATTTACATATATACCAACTAAACTTTAATTTTAAATTTATACCACCCGAAATTTTCATATCACATAAAAAATAACACTATTTTAGCTTTTAAAAGGCGAAACACACCTTTTTTATGCAAAGGCTGGGGATATGATATGTATATACAAAATAATTGGGTTGTATCTGTGTAAATCTTCCTTAATAGTTTTCAGTGTCTACTTTCCAGGCACCGAAGGACTTCAGAGCTGCACTTAAACCGTTAAGGTTATGTTGAGGTCGCAAAGAGCACACGTGCATAAAGCCTTCGGAGGTGAGTCCATCTTCTCCATTATAGTCTGCTTATAGCTAATGCATTTGCGAGTGTGCTCGTTGTGTTGTCATTTTAATCCTCAATGTATCTTCAATACGTTTGTGTGAGCGTGGAACATGAGAATCTGAGGTGCACATCTTCTCCTTCTAAGCTCGCATGAAGTGTATATGTTGTTTTAAGCCTCAATACATTTTTGCCAAGAAAACATTAGATATTAGAGTTTGCAACCTCATGTCCTCTTTCGACCTTAGATTCTCATGATAATAGCATGGTGACACTATCTCACACCAAGATCTGTAAATGTTACAAGTTCTTTTCTGGCAAAATATCTTGAAAAGAAAAAAATTAAAGCTTATAAAGGCATGTTTAAGTTAGAGATTGCTTTTTCCTTGTTACATAGATCTGGATTCTAGATTTATAAGCTTGGTTAAACTACAAATTGCTCCTTATTCACAAACAATATTTTGATCTAATTTTGAGAATTCCTCCATTATTTGGCAGCTCGCAAAATCAATAGTGTTTGTATGAATATAGTTCCAAGATTGTTCATATACAAAAAGTATTTGCAATCTTGTAACCTCATCTTCTCTATTTAGAAAGAAGAGTGAAGTTGTGCCTTTAATTATAAAGCGGCTTACTTTAACTCGGCAAGGCCCAATATTTTTTTCACTTTATTATGTTTTTCATGTAAAAAGTTTTGTTATCTTTTATCACTTTTTCAGTGTATTGGAATATTCTAGTTGAGCTAAGACTTCAATCTTTTTATCTACTATAGAGAATTGTCTAACACACAATAGTTTGACGTTGTTTGTGAGAAACAATCCCACATTTTTCAAGCTTTATAAACATGTATTTATTGGCCAACAAACTTACTATGAACAACAACAAAACCTCCCACTACAACACTCACCAGGTCAGGGAATAGTCCTTGAACTGGGTACGTCAAACATCTGCCTTTTCCCTCCTTGATAGAAATTAACCTACCGGTAAAGGCGCGTCAGGTACCTCCAATGTACACCTATGCTCTACCTAATATCCTTTCTGGCAGCCTCTTAGAAAAATCTTCTACAAAATTAGGTATTCTCTTACCTTTGGCCTAATAACAATGCTATTTTAATTTTAAAAAAAAAAATTTCATGCATAAGAAAGGTTGCATAACCAACAACTAGAAATTCATAATAAAAAAAGACCAAACAAGAAGTTAAAATCTAAACACTTGCTGAAAACTAGATTTTATCAAGCTTTAGAACATGTTGAAATAAAGAAAACAAATATATGAAGAAAGTAGTTCACAAAGCACGCTTTTGCTCTTCTATAAAGAGATAATATGCCCCAGATATCGAAACAGCTCACTTGACCACACACTTGCCCGAAGAGTATAAGAAATGGGGGCATTTACATTCATACCACATAGTTCTTATGCATTTACACTCTAAGATTTAAATGCATGGCACTCAAATCTTTAATATCACAACAAAAAAATCCGTATCAACTACATTCAAAAAGTTGCATAGCACATTTTTTATCACACCAAAGTGTAATAAATGTAAATATGAAAGTTTAGGTGTTAAATATATAAATATAAAGGAATTGTGTGGTATATATGCAAATTCCCCTAAGATTAACAGTTCTAAGTACAAATTTATTCAAGAACAAAATTGATTGTTCCTGTACATCAATCAAACTCTTATTTACAATCACAAACTCCCATGAAATTCTCTCCTTTATCCATAACTTCCAAAAAAAATGAAGGGAAGACATAGCTATTGTCATTAATTACTGGAGATGGAAGCCTCTGATTAAATGCAATAGAAGGAAGAGTGCCTGAAACCAGTTGCAAATATCGTGAGGAAGACCTCCTGAGGCCTCATAAATATCGCAGCATATGGTTGAAGAATCCACTGGGAGATGAATATCTCAAAAATAAACACATAAACAGCACACTAATGATCCTGCATTAAAAGGTCATCGGAGAAGCTACGAAACATAGCCAAAGGTAATAGAAGTCTTTGATGAAGAAGCCTCGCACACCAGTCTAGAAAATAAGATCAATATTTTTTATTAATTTCATTGTGCAGGAGTATTCTAATTAAGAAATTTATTTGAATTTGCATATATGACATCAACAAATGTTATTGGAACATCAAATAAAATTACAAAAGCCTATCCACACACATGTGCACGCTAAACATGCATGGACACATACGAATATACACGCGCATGCGTGCACACACATTCAGGGTGTGTTTGGTAGCCGAATTTGAGAGGGATATATGTGAAATTTAATGTAAATCAAGCCAAACATAAAAAAAACAAGAAAAGTAAAATCCGAACCTCGTCAAATCCAATTTTTTTTGGTTTTCGTTAGTTTTTTAACTTAAAATTGGATTTATTAAATCTGATTATTATATAGATTTGATAGATTTAACTTAAGAAGAAAGTTTAGGAGTGGATTTATGCCGAACATGAAAATCAACATTAATGGATTTAGCCTTAAATTGAACCAAACATTATTATGAATTTACAATATTAGGATTTAATAAATCCAAATTTATTAGATTCATTGAATCCTGATTAACTTAAATCCTAGTTGTAGCCAAAGAGCCTCTAAATGAAAGAGTTCAAATTCAGCTTCATTAATGGTGGCGATTCACTATTGCAGTAGGCGGTGGTGGCGACGACCGAGGTTGCGAGCGACTAGCAAACGAAGGCCATAGAGTAGAGGTGGCTGGCAAAGGCTGCGACGACAGGGGGCGATGGCGGCGACCGAATGCAGGCAGTGGACAACTGTGGCAATTGATTATAACAGACTGCGGCGACTGCAAACGGGCAACATACAAAATCTGCTCGCAAAAGGCGGGTGGTGCGTAGCTACCGTTTGATAACATTTTACATTAATGAACAATGTAAATCTCAAATTCAACCAAATCAGCCGAAGGCTGTGGGCACGCAATAGACGTTTTTTAACATTTTACATTAATGAAAGGTGTAAATCTCAAATTCAGCCGAATTCTAAATTCAGTCAAAATGAACTAGGTGTAAACTTCAAATTCATTCATCTTTTATATTGTATTTGTAATTCTTTATACCAAATACTTAATTTTCTAAAATTCTTACAAAAAATTACAATATACTACGAATTCTCCAAACCAGGTAGCCCCTAAATTTCTAATAAGACCTTTAAAATATATAATGGTTTAATCGTCTTTGATGGACAATTTTTCAAAAATCAAAAACACCTATATGAAAATCGATAGTTCATCAATTATCAACATCATACATAATATTGAACTTGGACTTCACTCGAGTTCATATATTTAAATAAAAAAAAATAATATACATTCAAGAGCTATAAAAAGTAAGAAATCTTATTTTGAGAATTATATATACAAACTTGCTGAATATATATATGAAATCATTATGCTTTACAATTTTTAAGGTCTTCTATATCCTTCAATTCAACCATAGTTTTCACAAATGGTCTCCCTTCTTGGCATTTGCACCAATATATATATATATATATATATTTGTATGTATGTATAGATAAATATAAATATATATCTGTGTGTGTGTGTTTTGATTGTAGATAATTTCAATCTCATCAAAGTAAATGCCAGTGCTTGATACTCTCATTATTGTTGAAAATTTATGCCTCGTCTGTTTTGTAAACCTAACACGCAAATTCAAAATAGGGTATTAAAACCAATTTCAAATAAAACCTTGGACTTCTTCAACATAACCATTTTACCAATAAAACCCTAAATAAGGTCCAATTCCCAACCCTCCCCCTCAAGATGGGCAAAAAATATCCATTAAGCCCATCTTGTCACATAACCTAAACAAATCTAATGAACTAAGTCCTTTAGTGAGGCAGTCAGCCACTTGCTCTCCAGTGGCTACATGATTTAGCTCGAGTAGCCCATTAGTCAGCTTTTCCTTGAAGAAGAATCTATCAGTCTCCATATGTTTGGTTCTATCTTGTTACACTGGCTTGTTGGCAAAGCTGATTGCAGACTTGTTGTCGCACCACAACTTCATTTGAGTTTTTTGGTATACCTTGAGCTCGACCAACAAGGCTCTTAGCCACATCACCTCGACAATTCCTAAGGCCATGACCCTGTACTCTGCCTTTGCGGTTGACCTCGCTACTAGACTGTTTCTTCATCTTTCAAGAGAGTAAGTTGCCCGCTACGAACATGCAGTATTCTAAGGCGGATCTTCTGCATCTGCACAACTTGCTCAGTTAGTGTCACAAAAGCCCTCAATATCTACATGCTCATTCTTCCTGAAATCAACCTCTTCTTTGCCGCACGCTTCAGGTATTTTAGAATCTGATACATTGCAACTATATGACCCTTCCCCGGATCATGCATGTAGCGGCTCAGTACACTCATTGCAAAAGAGATGTCAGGTCGAGTACACAGATAGATCAAACAACCCACTAATTTATGATACCTCTCACGATCAATCGGTTTCCCTGCCCTGCACTCAGCTTGGCCTTCTGGTCAGTTAGAGAGACTGCAGATTTGCACTTCAACATATATGTTTCTGTGAGGAGATCTAGTACATATTTTCTCTGGGGCAAGATCATCCCCTCAGGTCCACGAGCCACTTCAATCCCAAGAAAATATCTGACCTGTCCAAAATCCTTCACCTCAAATTCACAGCCCAAGTACCTTTAGTTGGGCAATCTCTATCTCATAATCACCGGTGACAATAATGTTCTTAACATACATAACAAATATAGTGGTATGACCTTCATGTTGACGAAAGAAAATAATATGAACTGCATGAATCTGCTGATATCTCATGCCCACCATAGTCATTCTAAACTTTTCAAACCAGACTCGAGGAGATTGCTTCAAGTCATACAATGACATTCTAAGCCTACACACCTTGCCCACTGTAAGACTGTATAGAATCCTGGTGGTATCTCTATATATACATCCTTCATTAACTCACCATAAAGAAATGCATTCTTCATATTGAGTTGGTGTAACTTCCACCCACCATTCACTATAAGAGAAATAAGCATACTTATCATGCTCATCTTTGCTGCTGGTGCAAATATCTCATCATAACCAGTCTTGACTGTACCCTTTCGCCACTAGTCGTGCTTTGAACCACTAAATCTTTCCTTCTAGAGTTTGCTTCACTATAAAGAACTACTTGCACCTGATTTTTTTCCAGCTGGTAGTGGCACTATCTCCCATGTTTGATTTTTATCGAGAGCCCTAAGCTCTTTATGCATAGCCTATTTTCACTTAGGATCCTCCTCAGCTACCTGTCAACACTTAGTTATAGGAATGTTCCATGTTAAGGTGATGTGTTAGAATATGAAATAAAGTTAGGATTTTCAAATTCCTGAGTAAAACGATCAAGAGGATGTCCCGCATTGCTGCGAGAGATCCTCCAAAAAATTAGGGTGTTAGGAGGAGGAATCATATTAGTGGAAGTTCGAGTAAGAGGTGGTTGGTGTAGGTGTCTTGAGAGTTAGGAAAAACTAGAACACAGGACTAACAGACACAAGTGGCAGTACAGACACTGTTCTCTCATTTGCTTCCTTCTTCGTGTATACACCTTTAGCTCACCTTCAACTTAAATTTCACCACCTATGGGTCAGTCTCCTCCTTTTTCGGTTCCCCAACTGATTCCTCTCACTTCAAAAAATAACACATTACTCTCGCTCATGCCACTCACACCATTGCTACTCACCCCGTCTTGTCTCATATCTCTAGTATCTGGCAAGTCATCGAAGGGTGAGGTCACATCCCAGGTGGAGTATGGTTTAAATTCTCTAAATGACACATCCATACTCACAAACAGTCTCTTCTCCATCAGGTTTCCACAGACATCCTTTCTAGGTAGCAGAATAACCAAACATTTTACAGTTCTGAAATCCAATTTTCCTACTCATAATTTGTTATTTTTCACAAAATATACACATCCAAACACACTCAATGAGAGGATCCCGCTATTATCTCTTTTCAACATTCGACAAGAAGAGTTCCAATTCAACACCCTGGATGACATCCTGTTGATCAATTGAGCAGCTATCAAAACTGTTTGTCCCCATAAGTGCTTTGGGACATTCATTGCGATAATCATCTTTTGGGCAACCTCTAAGAGATGTCTATTCTTCCTTCTTGTTACTCCATTTTATGTCGGCGTGTAATATGATTTGATGTTGAATCCCTTGATATGACCAATATTCCTCAAATGCTTTGTGAGCATACTATGTCACATTATCAGACCTCAACATATTCACTACTACACCGTATTGAGTCTAATTATCTTGTGAAGGTCTTTAAAGTAAACAAACACAACACCCTTATTTTTCATCAAATATAACTAAACAATACGAGAAAAAATAATAAATGAAAGTCACAAAATAACAATAAGTATTGATAGAACTTGTAGAACCAAGGTCCCCAAATATCATAATGAATCAAGTCAAAAACACCATAACTTATATTCGCACTGATAAAAGAGCTCTTAGTGAGCTTAACAAACTCACAAGCATCACAAATAAGCCTTTATTTATTTACCTTTTCATACAAAGAAAACTACAACCGATTCAATAAACTAAAACAAGAGTGTCTAATGCATCTGTGATATAGCAACAACACATCATCCACACTCCTCTCAGATTCTCCTACTCTATCACTATCTACCATGGATGTCAACTCGGATTACATCCCCTTCCCGTCCAAGAACCAGAGTCCACTATGCCACGTTCCAGTCCCAAGCTTTTATCCTGTCCCTTTCTCTTGAAAGTTCACCTTAGAGATATCAAAGAAAACAACATATTTTAGTCGAAGAATAATGACACTAATTGATAAAAGACTAACAGGAAAACAAGGAGAATGTAAAAAATTTGACAATATAATATAATTGGTACCCTTCACTGTACTCTTACCAAATAAGACTGCGATGTGTTATCAGCAATTCGAATGCTCTCTGGTATTGTTAGGGGAGAATAGAAAGAAAACTCTTTAGTAGTACCTGTCACGTGTCGAGATACACCAAAATCTACTATTCATTCTGATGATTTTGTGATGGAAATAAAGACAAGAACATGTGCATCACAACCACATTCATTAGAGTGAGCAAAAGTGGCAATGTTATCCTTTGATGATGGCTGGCTAGAAGCATCCTCAACCCCATCCCCTATTGCTTTCTGCTTCTTCCTCAACAACACGAGACACATGATCCTTCTTGGTAAAAACCATCGTCTCTCCTTCTTCTACTACCATCAGATTTGCCCGGTAGCCCCCTTTTCCACCTTTTCCGACCATTAAAGCCATGGCCATGGCCACAATTACAACCTCCACCCTGTTCACGTCAAACAATCTCTCTCGCATTAGGCGGCCTACGACAGGACTTGCTCAGATGCCCGACTTCACCACATTTGTAGCACTTGCAAGTCTCCCTCTGAACACCTATCATACCTAAGCACGATACAACCAACGTTGATCGTGCACCCAGAAGTCCACTCGGCTCAGTGTAGCTTCATCCAACTCTTCTCTTGTATCATTGCAACAATGACCTCATCCGGGTGAAGGGATGGTCGACTGGGCTAGGAGGATTGATCTCCTTTGATCAAAGGTCGGGTTCAGATTGGTCAGAAACTACATAGTTCTCATATACGTAAACATCTTTCCTTCTTGCACTCAGGATTGCCAGAGCTAGACATCGATGATAAGTGATCAACATCCATCCACGGACGCTTCAATTCTATAGCATATTCCTGAATTGATTTATCACCTTGTACCACTGCTTCTATCTCACACTGAATCTAATACACCCTCATGTGGTTCTTCGTCCCAACATAAATTCTCTTCAACTTTACCCATATGTCCCTCACTTTTAGAATGTCATCTATTGAGGATGCAATAGAAGGAACCATCGAGTTGAGTAGCTAAGCGTAGATTAAGGCATGTGAGGTCCTCCACTTATCCCACTCAGCACTGTCACTCTTTGGTTCGTCCCCAGTCAAATATCTCTCTAGTTTCTTCCCTACTAGAGTAGCCTAGATCTAACGAGACCAACTTAGATATGTGTCCGATTCATCAAGCTTCAAATCCACATGAGGGAAATCTAATTTCACGCGTATAGGAGCACACTGAGGCAGCTGTTCTTGTTGAGACGCTACCTCCCTGTATGAGCCCGATGAAGACCTTTAGAACTTCAGGATCTATCTTCCTTAAAAGCTCCAAACCTTTACCTCCCGAACTCTCCGTCTCCTAACATCCTACTATTTCTTAGCCTTCGTTGGTTTGTCAAGCATGTAAAGCCAAAATTCTCTCCTCCATTGCTCTGATTTCATGCAGTTCAATCCTAGGGCAAGCCCGTGCGCGTCTTCGACTTCCTAGTTCATTGCAATCACGACGTTCACGCCGCGATCAACTGGTTGAGCAGCAGCCACTTTGTTGTCTTCCCAGTGAGATGTCATCACATTTTTGACTTCCCAGAGAGTCGTGATTAAGACATTGCCTTCCTAAAGAGTCGGGGGTTGCGACGTTGCCTTCCCAGAGAGCCGCAACCCCGTTGTTGCCTTTCCACAATCCAACTAGCATGACGATGTTGTGATCCTTCCAGTTGCACAAACCCATCCGACGCGATCCCATCTTAGGCTCGCTATTGCAAACCTTCAAGCGCGATGCCACTATCCCCTCCCAGACAACCTTGCCGCAACTGGCTGCTACAGTTAAGGCCGAGGCTCTGATACTATGTAGAAAGAATTGTTCAAAACCTAATATACACATTCATAAAATGGACTTAAATAGGCTATTACAACGTTTTACAAATAAACTCCTAGAATTCTTCAATATTATCTTTTTATCAATAAGTCTCTAAATAAGGTCCAATTCTCAACATATTTAATGAGGACAATCAAAACTTTTTTCTTAAGAAAGAGAGAAACTTTACCATAAAAATTATGAGTTTTGATCACCTCCAAACCTACTCCATCAAGGCCAGTAAATAGTGTAAACGAGTTGAGTCGAACTCGAACCACCCTCAGATTGAGCTTGAGCTTGATTATATTTATTGAGTTCAAGCTCGAGCTTAATCCTAAGTCCACGAGTTCAAGCCGACTTGTTTATTATAAAATAAAAAAACTAATATGAATTGATGGCAGTGTTATAAAAAAAATGACAAATAGAATGAGCAATTATTAGAGAAATAATTAAAAAAATAACTTAATATAGACTACAAAACATTAATTTTAAAAAATTTTAATACTTTAAAATAAAGTCTTAAAATTTAATATAATNAAACTTTACCATAAAAATTATGAGTTTTGATCACCTCCAAACCTACTCCATCAAGGCCAGTCAATAGTGGAGGTGTAAACGAGTTGATTCGAACTCGAACCATGCTCAGATTGAGCTTGAGCTTGATTATATTTATTGAGTTCAAGCTCGAGCTTAATCCTAAGTCCACGAGTTCAAGCCGGCTTGTTTATTATAAAATAGAAAAACTAATATTAATTGAGGGCAGTGTTATAAAAAAACTGACAAATAGAAAGAGCAATTATTAAAGAAATAATTAAAAAAATAACTTAATATAGACTACAAAACATTAATTTTAAAAAATTTTAATACTTTAAAATAAAGTCTTAAAATTTAATATAATTTATATTAATATTTTTGTAAACGAGCCGGCTCACGAGCTAACGAGTCAAGTTGGAGCTAGCTTGAGCTTGGCTTGTTAGCTCATCGAGCTCAGTTCACGAGCCACTTATCGAGTCGAGCTCAAGCGGGCTCACGAGTTGGTTGGACTCACTTACACCCCTAGTCTGTAGCTTTTTTAAGGAAAGACAAAAGTCTATGTAGAACAATCTTATATTCTTAATAGAGATACTTTGGAGTCTGAAAGAGAAAACTATATTCCACTTAAGCAGGATAGTGTTTAACTTTCTTTAAGAGAAGAATTTGGAGCCTAAGAAGTGGAAATTACACACCACCTATATAGGACATTAGAGAACCACTCTTAAATGAAGTATTATTCATCAATGCAAGTCAATTTGATGCTCTTTTTTAAAGGAGAAGTGGAGCTTGGAGATGATAATTAGGCAACACTAGCTTGAAGATGATAATTACACAACCTGAAAATAATAGTATGACAACAATAATCTAAAAATAATAATCAGACAACAACCTATAGATAATTATTTGGTATGCCTCTCAAGGGAGTTCTGAAGCATGCTAAGACAAAAAATGAGTGAATTTCCACATCCTCAAACATATTTATAGCTAAAAACTTCAAACACCGCAAAAATCGTTGGCATGTTGTTGCGAACACAAGTATATGAGCTTGCACATGGCGTTGGAGCGCTCATGCACGCACCCACGCACACAACCACACACTTGTGGGCTCAGATGCACTGCTTCTTGAGTGGATGAACATGTGTGTACCATCACATGCATGAGCATTCACGCCCATAAATGTTACGCCCTACATGCATGCAGCTTTGCCAATGAGACATAAGCCTATAAGCGTGTTCGCATATGTCGCCACAAACCGTAGCGACGACATGTCCTATCCTGCCCTAGGGACCAACGGGTATGTTTAATTATTTTTTGACGTTTCAAATTCAATTTTGACCCTTTTAAAGCTTAACAGAGCCTCTATAATAAATTTTGAGCAATTAAAAAAATAATTCTTGCTCTAATCAACATATTGGCTTTAAGAATATTTAAAATTATAATTGAGTAAATTTTACTTAGATTATAGCATGAGGAAAGGTCTGCATTAACATTTAGGGAGAGCGAGAACCAGTCAACTTTTGTAATATTTCTAAAATTATAATTTTTGAGCCACAAGTTTTTTAATGACTTAATATATAATTTTGGACAATATATCATTGCCGTTAAAAAATAGGAAGAGAACTGATGCATCACAAAAAATTTACATGATTATGCAAGAATCTCGATGTATTATAAATGATAATTTCAAGAGTTAAATTAAAAATTATTTGAGCTCCAATTTTAACAAATTTATAGTGAAATTGAACATCTCAACAATAGAAATCTAGTGACACGAATAATGAATCAATCTAAGATCAAATGAGCCCAAATCAAACACTTGAAGTAAGATTGAAAGCTTTAATATACTAATTGGAAAGTTAAATGATATCCAAAATCATTTAATTATGAGGTCATTGAGAATCAACATGAACCGTCTAATGAAGTGTTTTGAAATTTTGATTAAATTTATCAAATTGTTATTTTTAAGAACATGTGGAACAAGAGAGTGAGCTAAGAATCAAATCTGAACTCATAAAAATAGCTTAAATCCAAGGAACATCAGAAACCGCTATTGTAGCTTAATTACGACCTTTGCTGCCAAGTTATTATCATATGGTTGTTGTTGCTTAACTATTATCACTTACAAACAATTATTTATAATTTTATACGTCATCTTCTCTGATAAAGAAAAATAAAACTTTATAACTTTAATTACAAAGTGAATTATTTTGATTGGATAAGGACCCAATAATTTTTTTTTCTTCAAGGTTTTCCATGTAAAAAATCTTTTTGTCTCTTATCATATTTTTATATGTGTGTTGGATATTCTAGCTAAGATAAGATTTTATTTTCTCTGCTGTTGAGAATTGTCTAGCACACAAGCCATATAGTATGAGTCAAAAAATTATAATGGATTTTATGTTTTGCTTACATGTCATAACAACATTATAACATAAATTTTTCCATTAAATGGTGCTAAATGTTAAATATGTCTAATGCCACACATTAATATTTCAATAGTTCACAACCTATAGCTCCTAATTTGCAATCAATAAACATACATTCCCATACCGACTCTTCTTGTGGTCAAAACATGAATGATACTCAAGCAAATATTCTTAATGACATGATTGCAAATATTACCAAAAGAGGACTTAAAAAAATTTTAATTATAATAATTTTAAAAAACTTTTTTAAAAGAGGAAAAGAAAAACTTCAAAATTTTGGAAGGACTTCATAATAGTAAAATAGACAAATAGTTGAAAATATATGACACAAGTATTGTAAAAATAAGGTTGATGCAACAACTTGACATAAAAAACATGGGTGACATTTCAAAATAATCTTCCGATCATTCTAGAGTATCACATTTTTCCTATTTAGCCTTAGGACTAAGAAATTGATCCAAATTGATTCCTTAGAGACTAAATTATAATTAATCTTATATAGTTGAGAGACTAAGATGAGATCAGTTTAGTTTCACAACTTCTACAAAAAGAACATTTTGGATCTATTTTGTAAAATTAAAAGGTTAAATTTGAAAAATGTGACACTCTATAACTAAATTGGCTACACTCAAAGAGTTGGGGTGTCAAACGTACTTTTGGGATTTAATCTTAAAAGACATTTTAAAATTTATCCAAAAAAATTAAAAAAAGGGAAAGTGCATGTAACTAGGACAATCAACTCTTGATATAATAGTGGGAGTGGGGTGCAGTGCAAACTTGCAAGTATGACCATACTAAATTAGATATTAGATCTCAAATAATCATGATTAAAGAATTATCTTTCTTTTCCATGAAGTATGAAGCATACCACGAGTGATAGCCCAACAAAATTGTGTTAGCTTTTATGAAATTAAGAAGAAATAATTGAAAATGTTGTTGAGTTTGAATGATTGACAGGAAAATAAACTTATGAATGTTAATGAAAAAATACATATATAATTATCGGTGAACATTTTATTGATAATAAGTGGAAGTTAAGAAAGAGTGCCTTAAATTTTATTGATGATAGTCTTCCAGATATAGCTCATGACATTTACAATGCTCTTTAAAAATGCTTGAAATATGGGGAATTAAAAGTAAAACCTCTAGCTTGACTATAGATTCCTACAGATTCCTATGATGATAACACAATGATACCTTTGTAAGATATCATTACGTTACAAGAGAAACAACCTTTGAATGAGAAGCTAATTCATGAGACACGTTGCACATACATAATAAATCATAAAGTGCAGATAACTTTCCAGATAACCCATAGAAGGTACAAAATTTTTAGACCTTCAAGTGCAAAATTAATTATATCCAGTGATATCTCAAAGAAACTCCAATTGCAAAACAATATTTAATCAAAGGTTGTTGTACTAATGAAAGCAATATACATTAGACTTTCATGTGCCTTACAGTTTAGAGGCGTGTTTCCCCGCTATCAAGTTAGAGATTCATCCTAAATCTATCATCCAAGTGAAAAAAATCAGAATATAGCTGAAAGGGGGTTTGCTCCTCTTTTTTGTGTTAATTTTATGCGGTTACTAACATTAATTATGTGTTCAAATAATTTAGAGTAGCCAAGTATAAGACAACTTGGTCATAAAAATTTTAACCAAGCTAAATATGAATCTCTCTCTTTCTCTCTCTCTCTAGTCGAATTTGAAATTGTAGTTTTGTCAAGCCATAAAAAGACTACCCACAGCGCAAACAAACTTGACATTGATAGACGGTTTGGCAAAGGAATTGAATGCAAATGGTCACATAAGATTAATAATTTGTTCTCTCTTTTATCTCTCTCATGTGCCATACATCAAGTTTGTTTAAGTGTGACTGGAGTAAAATAAGGCATTTTCATATATATAATATACTAAAAAGGTTGGTTTTGTATTCAGGATGATTGTAATGTTTTAATGTGAAATTTGCAGCATGAACGAAAATATTTCACAAAAGGAGCAAAAGAGCATGCGTTCAAAGATTTCCACATAAAAATAAACTGAAGCAAAAATTAAAAGAACAATTACATAGAGAAAAAAAAGAAAACTAATTTTGTTCAAAAAATCATAACGCACCTTAAAATTTTCAAGCAACTTCATATAAAAGTAGGTATCTGGAGAGAAACTCGACTGCAATTTTCTTCTCTAAAAATAAGATTTACATGAACTAAAGTTCAAATTCTTAAATAAACAACAAAAAATATGCATTTATAAATAATAAGTGACAAAACTAATTAATTATAAATTTGATAAATTATTGAAAATAAACACACATAATTTATGACATTTTCAAATTTTAAGTGTTACTATTATAAATAAAAAAAATTAGAATACTAATTCTTTAAATATTTAAGATCTGTGCTAGATAAAGATTTGATTTTAAGAAAATATAAGCGAGGATGAAAGATTAATGGATCACATACCGTATGTAATGGAAAATAAAAAAACTAGATCAAAATATTCTGATCCAGTTTTTTTTTCCCTGCGCGTTCAATCTCAGCCCTCACTTCTCAAAAACCGTAGTCGATGTCCGTGTCATTCTGTTTGGTAGACTTCTTCACCAGGCGGCCATGTTCGTCGTACCAGTCGAGGTTGTCACAGGGCTCCGGGAAGACAGACCCGAAGACCCGTCCCTCAACATACGAGCACTGGAAAACACGCTTCTTCTTGTAACTCAAACCTACAGACATATCCCTCAGAGTCACCCCGCGCACCGGTATCTCATCGCTGCCACTGATGCGCACTGGCACACGCACCTCTCGCCCGTGCACGCCCACGAATGAGAGCCCATTGATTGCGGGTAAGGCCCGGGGGTCGTACCCGGCATCCGGGTGCTCGTTGTAGTCAGTCTTCACCACAATGCCTACGCGTACGTTGTCGAGGGTGAGGTTGCGGCAGCTTATACCACGCACGTAGCCGCCGCGTCCGGCGGCAGTCTTGATGCGGACGCCTCGCCGCGATTCCCAGACGTGGATGTCTTCCATCGTTATGTTTGAAACGCCGCCGGACATCTCACTGCCGATCGATAGACCCGCGCTGGTAATGGAAGAAAAGTGAGAGTTAGAAATGAAGTTAAGATTGGGGTGGTTCGTTAGGGTTTCAGAAAAGGTAAACCTGACGACGGATCGGAGGGTGACGTTGCGGATTAAGATGTTGGTGGAGGGGCGGCCGTAGGCTATGCCGTACTGATCCCAGCCGCTCTTGATGGCGATGCCGTCGTCACCCACGCATATGAAGCTGTTCTCTATCACCATATTCTCGCAGGAATCTGGCAAATATATTGTTTTAGCATTTCATTTAGAACGCACTGTCGCAATGTGCTTTTCATGCAATATTGTGCAGTGCTTTGCTATGTTTTGATCTACGATTAATTAGATAAATATTTTGCTAATTATATTAAAATTATTCCTTAAATTCTGTAACAATGACAATTGCCATAGATGTCAGCACAAACTCGCGTGCATACAACAATCTTCGAATTCCCCCTTCGATGGCTTCAGGCCCTCACTAATATAATAAATTAATAATTATTTAAAAAAAGTTAACCTAAATCATTTTTCTAGGAAATCTTATTTAACTTTCATGCACTTTCCCAAAGCATGTTGGACAAAAGACCACAATTGATTGCTTGAGGTCGCAAATAAATTTGAAGAACAATGAAGTTATTCAGATTTGTTGATCCTAATTAAGGCTTCGTTTGAAGCATTTTCGTCGTTCAGCGAAGTTCTTTTGAGATAAGCATTGGTGAGACGAAGGTCCTCCACTGTTCAAAATGACGAAAAATTGACGTTCTTGCAAATAACTTCCGGAGACGCTCCGCAGGTGTTGCTTCACCAAACAAAGACTTTCACAAGTGTCGGTGTTCACTGCAACACAATGAAGGTTCAGCGTCTTCCCAAACGAAGCTTAACACAATAGAGAGGAGAGGGGGATGCATAGTACTGAATAGTAATTTGGAATATTGATTAGCTCCTTCTGATAAATGATCACCTATTTATAGATAAGGGGATAGTATGTGTAATTATATGTTTGCACCTGCTTTAATGGGGGCATTACATGTTATTTCGGGTATTGTACAGATATAAGCTTGTGGGGCAAGTACCACTCGGTTGGCTATGCTAGATTAATGTTGTTGGTCGACCATGGGCTGACTTTGGGTCAGCGGGATTTAGCTCGTCGACTCAGTTTTGTTGGCCGACAATCCTACTCCTATTTTTAACTCTTGATCCTTGAATAAAGAGCTCTGGTCGGTAGGATGTGGCTAGGTTATAGCACAGATCGTGAAGCACCTTAATCTAATGGACATCTCACTCATAGTCTGACAAGGTCCTCCGGAATGTTGTTTAACATAATAATTATAGATCCCTATGTTATGAGATATACACCAGTTGCTATGATATATATATATATATAAATAAAATAGGAGAACAATCTTTGACGAAGCGAAAAATATAACGAGAAAAATTCACAGCATAAAACAGTAACACAGCGGAACACAAAGATTTACGTGGTTCGGAGTTGCAGAGGATTTTACTATTTGAGGAATTTACATCAGTCGATAGTCTCGACTTACAAGAGAAATCCCTCACTTCGTTGCCCTCTCTTCTTCTTTTTTTGTTCTCCTCACTCTACACCAAGATACACTGAGGAAACTCTACACCGAGATACACCAAAAAAGATAAACTTACAAGAGAAATAAACCCAATTTCTCTTATGCCACAAACCATCAAGAAGATGCCAACGAAGAACAATATTCTTCTTCTTTATTTCTTCTTCTTGCTGCTGCAAGGAACTACTCCTTGCACTTCTCTTCCTCTATCCCGAGGAAATCTTCCTCTATCTCGAGGAAACTGAAGAACACAAAAGGTTGTGGGAGAGCCGCTCCTTTTTAACGTGAAACTGAGCGCGGGAGAGGTTGAGCGGGGTGAAGCGAAACTTCGCTTCGCGGTAACAAGAACATCAGAGGCGGGAGCGGTTGGCGCGACGTTTCGCAACAGAGGAGAGGGGTCGCGACCTTTCACGAGAGTCGGGAGCGGGATTGGGTGGCAGGACGGGATCGGGCTCCACACCAACACCTTGGCCTTTCCAATAGGGTCACATAAGGCATCAGTGAGGTGTTTGGGGATGTTGAACTTTCCCTTCGGTTCAGGCCGTAACGAGAGATAAATTGGCGCTTGTAATAGCTACTATTGTAGTATACTAGTGCATATGCTAAGACTTGATTTTAGGATTTGATAAACCTTGCATGCTTATTTTATTGTTGTGAAATTTGACGGAATAAAAAACAGGAATCAACACAAACTAGAAGAACACAGAGATTTAACGAGGTTCGGCAAAGAATTGCCTACGTCCTCGGGAGCGAGCGACGGTTTCAATATTTCAGAGAAGTTCTGATACATCCCATAGGGTTACACATATAAATAGACATATACAAACCCTCTAAAGAATTACAATCACGCCCTCGCTCCTCCCAACCCCCTTTATTCCAAGAGACACTCCTTTTCACCAGGAGACACGCCTCTTCAAAAGAAACTCCAACTCCCTAGATATGAGTCATATCTAACAATGTCTATTAATTTTCTTATAATTTTTTGAATTGATTTGATGCTTAGTTTATTTATCAATTTTTAGCAATTTTGTGTCATGATTGATTTATGAAATGTCTTTATCAGATTATGGAGTA
>NEWO01000055.1:1774762-1789343 GCA_003013225.1 Phalaenopsis aphrodite | reverse complement strand
AGCTTCCAGCAAATTCCTTTTCTTCCTTGCCTCAGCCTGTCTTACCGGGACTAACTTCCAGGAATTAACCCCTAGAGAAATTCCTCTAGCAGAAATAACTTCTAGGCTAACATCCAGGAATAAAGGAATTAACCCTTAAAAGAAAAAGGAATATTCCCCTAGTGCAAAGATTCCAGATTCTTTCTCCCAGTTTCGCTCCAGCCAAGGGAAAAAGAATGTTCCTATTCCTTTATTCTTCCCTTCCACCAGAAATTTCAAGGAAAAAAAATTTTTTTTTCAAGAGAATATTCTCCTTTATTCCTTCCTTTCCTGCCTGTGGCTACGTTTTCGTAACCGCCTGGATGCCGGTTCGCTGCTTTGGCCACCGAACCATCTGCCTCAGTTGCGAAGGAGGTGTCGAAAAAGCTCGCGAACTCTTCCTTCCCGCGCGATTCTTCCTCCGCACCTGTGGCCGCAAAATCTCTCCCGCGAGGAAGAACTCCGAAGAACCACCGCGCCTGTTCGCGAATCCTTCTGGCGCGCAAACTGCCCTCTGCGATGCTGCGATCCCTTCTTTTTCGCGAACGAGATTTCTTCCGCTCGCGAACTGGTCAGCCGCAAACTCCTCTTCATGTCCGCCGCGAATCGCACCGTCCTCGCAGAACCGCGAAAATTTCGCTGGACTCCTTCCCGCAATTCGCCTCTGCTGCCGCGGCCCGCGATTCGCCTCTGCCGAAGAAGATGATTCGCGAACTCCCGCAAATCGCGAACTCCCGCAAATCGCCTTGGAATGCCGCAGGCTGCCGCAAACCGTCGAACTTCTCTGGCCGCGGGAACTCCTTCCCGCACGCGACTCGCAGATCCTTCTTCTTCTTGCGTCGATCTCCTCCTGTACCCCTCGAGAGAGGCTCTGATACCAATTGTTGTGAAATTTGACGGAATAAAAAACAGGAATCAACACAAACTAGAAGAACACAGAGATTTAACGAGGTTCGGCAAAGAATTGCCAACGTCCTCGGGAGCGAGCGACGGTTTCAATATTTCAGAGAAGTTCTGATACATCCCATAGGGTTACACATATAAATAGACATATACAAACCCTCTAAAGAATTACAATCACGCCCTCGCTCCTCCCAACCCCCTTTATTCCAAGAGACACTCCTTTTCACCAGGAGACACGCCTCTTCAAAAGAAACTCCAACTCCCTAGATATGAGTCATATCTAACAATGTCTATTAATTTTCTTATAATTTTTTGAATTGATTTGATGCTTAGTTTATTTATCAATTTTTAGCAATTTTGTGTCATGATTGATTTATGAAATGTCTTTATCAGATTATGGAGTATTATATTTTAGCATATTTTTACTTATTTTCATGAGTATCATAAATAAAATGTTTTTGTTAGAGTTTTCTTTTTTAAGGATTTAATACATCCTTATATAAATGGACTTTCTAAATTCATTTAGTGTGTTTTGCAAATCATTTTCACAATGTTCTAGACATGTTTTTCTATTTATTAATTAAATTTTAATAAAATTTGAAATCATATATTTCAAGATGTAAATAGATTTATATAAAGTTTATATATAAAAACATAACAATAAAAAAAAATTATTTATATCCTTCTAAACAAAATTAATTATTATGCATAAGTATCAGAAGCCATTATATGGAGCCCTCCCCATACATTTTTCATTTTTATCCCATTCTCCGACAGAGAGATGCGTAGAGAAAGAATGAGAGAAAAAAATAATTTTAGAGAGAGTCTAATTCAGGGGACATAAAGTCGATTTAGGGTCTGTTTGGGGCAGCGACAGCTTATCCAGTTTATCATGATAATCTTTTGATCAACAACTGATCCAAATAAGTTGTTTGTATGTTTGGTTTGTGTATTTGAAAAATAATTTATTCTGGATAAATGATCATTCTGCCCTTGTTTTGGATAAATTGTTTAGCTATTTGGTTTGTGCGTTTGAAAAACAGCTGATTTGCAGATTTTTGAAGATTTTTGTTGTATGAACAAACAGATTCAAAAAAGTCTTACATGAATTTTGATAGGGTTAAATCCTTCCCCCCACCCACCACCCCTTCAAGGGGCTAAATTTTGCTTCATATGAGTAGCATGTAAAGTTTGAATGCATCACCAAAATTCATAAAGTTGTACCAAATCAAAATAATATAACAAATGGAAGCTAGGTTACGAGAAATGTATTGAAGATGTGATTGTAATTGTTTGGCTATGAAGAATTTAAGGATTAATTTTCTTTATCACCCTCTTCACCAAACAAAAGCTTTTCTACTTCAAATACACCATCATTCAATTTCCCTCTTAACCATTCATTGCCATCATCGATGACAATCAAAGATACAGGTCAAATACATTTATCTCTAACTCAAAACCTTATCATATTTCAAATAGATCAAATCCTTGGAGAAATTAAGATTTATCTTGCATCTTATTAAGATGCAAGTATTCACTAAAACAATTAGTATTTTATTATCGATCAATGAACACTTTCACATTGTATTTGCATGTTGAAATACACTCTCATTATATTCACATCCAGATGAACCAAATGAAAGATGAAGTTGTTGCTCCAATTTGTCATCAGATCTAACTCTGATTATGAAGACATTCTTATTTAAGAGGATTCCTCGCATGAAGGCTTTTCTTATTCGAAGAATGTGGCTTGATAGCTTTAGGAATGATTTTTAAGTTATGCAATTTTGTTATTTCCAAACCCAAATTAATTCGGTATGGAATGGCAAATTTCAATCAAAAAATGCATCACCAACATAATGATCTCCTAAACTGCTAAACTAAGCATACAATGTGAAACATCTGCAAATGTAAACCAGCAAGCAATGGAAAAGAGAGAAAATTGGATCCCAAGTCTAGCCATCACATTCATCTACATACCATTTTCACCACCACCTTGGTGGTTAGATCTAGCACCCGGGAAGCAGAGGGGAATACCTGAAGAATGGGAAAATATGGCTGCGAGTTTGTCTTAGGAAGACAGTATAATGTCAAGTTCCCCCTCGATCTTCCTCGCCTCCTTCCTTAGCTCCTCCCAATCAGATTCCTAAAGCTTTAAACTGGCATCCATCATATCGACGTCCACTTCTTATATCCTTCTTCTCCCTAGCGTTACCCTAGCGGCACCAGTGGTAGAGTTGCTGGCTCCGACGACGGTCAAGAAGAGGAATCCCTAACGAGGAACAGGGGAAATGTTGCGGCAGTGAATCTTCGCTTCCCTCCGCTCTTCAAAGCTTTCCGTCCGTCTCAGTTTAGCAAGGATATGGGGGTAAAAGGTGAAGGGCGAACCCGGATCGCGAGGATAATAGAAAACATAGTTTTTAAGAACTTGCCCTAAACGCTAGAAACAAACAATATGCGGTGTTTTGAAAATGTCACCACACTTATAAGCTGCCCCAAATGGACCCTTAGTCCAACGGCCAGTTGGGGAGATTGTCCGGCTCTAGATAGATTATAGCTAACCAACTTCAGATATCAATTTCAGTGTTTTTTTTTGTAATGTTTTAGTATTTTATTAACTGAAATTTACTACAAACTCAGATCTATAGAGATTTAAAAACTTTTCATTGCTTAAGTTTTTATATTTTGTAGATTAGACCGTACTAGATATAATCTGTTAAGTATTTTGTGTTGTATAATATTTTCTATATTTTAGCACGTGTGTTAAACATGACAAATATGTTATAAAACAATAAATGCTTTAAATATTATTTTGGACATTTCATAAAATTAGTTTTATAATTTTTTTTTGTCGATATTTGTAGATTTATTTCCCTTGCAAATTACATTATTACTTGTATCTACTGGCATGTATCATTTTCTATAACATATTGTAAAATTTGATATATCAAAATTATTAACATTTATATGCATTTGTATCATAATTATGTGCCAAAAATGATAAAAATGAGGGAGTTGCAAATAGTTGTGGTAGGGCGTAAGGGTATGAGTCTAGTCGAATCGTGAGCCGGCTCGAGCTCGGCTAAATAAGTGGCTCGTGAATTTAGCTCGACGAGCTAACAAGCCAAGCTCAAGTCAGCTCTGACTCGACTCGTTAGCTAGTGAGCCAGGTCGTTTAAAAAATAAATTAATATAAAATATGCTCAAAACATACAAAATTTCATCATTTTATCTTTAAGGTATTAAAAATATTAAGAAAATAATATCTTGTATTGTATATTAGGTGATTTGTTATTATTTATCTTCTAATTGTTCATTTTATTTGTCATCTTACTAATAAAGTTAGCTTAAAGTAATATCATTTACTCTCTTTTATATTATACAAGCCCACTCGCGAGTCAGTTCAAACTTGTAAACTAAAGCTCAATGTCACCTCCCAAAAGAGTCCTTAGGGGTGGTGGGCAGCCCAGGACTTAAATACTGTTTTTTTGCCCTACACCTAGCCAATGTGGGACTATTTGTCTGTGACATTCTCCTCCACCCAATCACGTGACGCCCTCGTCACAGATCGACTCCACCGAGGGTCCCACTGGACCATGGATAGTCCACACACCTGGCAGACAGTAATCTGCTCTGATACCACTTGTCACCTCCCAAAAGAGTCCTTGTGGGTGGTGGGCAGCCCAGGACTTAAATACTACTTTTCGGCCTACACCTAGCCAATGTGGAACTATTTGTCCATGACATTCTCCTCCACCCAATCACGTGACGCCCACGTCACGGATCGGCTCCACCGAGGGTCCCACTGGACCATGGAGAGTTCACACACCTGGCAGACAGTAATCTGCTCGGATACCACTTGTCACCTCCCAAAAGAATCATTGTGGGTGGTGGGCAGCCCAGGACTTAAATATTGCTTTTGGCCTTACCCCTAGCCGATGTTGGACTATTTGTCTGTAATATCAAGCTCAAAATTTGATAAAATTAATCAAGCTCAAGCTTAAGCAGAGGGTGACTCGAGCATGACATGACTTATTTACACCCCTAGGTGGGCGGTTGTATGTTATGTGTGATCAAGCATAGTTATAAGAGGTTTTATACCTATGTAATTATTCATCTGTGCATTTGTTATGCCTGAATGGATGTAAAAAAGTGGAGATATAGATGAAAGTGGAGTTATATGAGGCAGATGGGGAAACATAAACAAGTGGAAGCAAAAGTGAAAGTGGAGGTATGCAACAAAGGGAAAATTTTAAAATAATTCAAATAAAAAATTGAAATTGTGATTATCATGTTATTTTCCTACACTTATGATATTATGTTATTTATACTGTTATTCAACATGTACATATTGCAGCTATAATCTCTTATACTAGCAATGTGATAGATATTATACAAGTTGTTTCACCATGTAGATTTATTTTTTTAATACACGTCTATTTTTTATATTGAAATTGCAATAGATATTATACAAGTTATTTTACTTGCATGTGTTATTTGAGGAAAGGATAAGACACAGGTTGAGTTGACTTTTGTGTTATTTGTGAGAGTCTAATTTTAAATATGTTAATATCTTAGATCAATATTTTTTATAGACATGATGATGTTTATTATTTTGATTGTAGAGATATTAAACCATAATCGTTATATATGTTTTTTTGTTGTATATTGATATGATATGAATGAATTTTGAGTATTTTTATTTTACATATTAGATGATATTCTGTTATGACATCGATGAGGCTACCCGCCTCAATATGAATTGTTGCATCGAGTTGGGTTGTGACAGTGCCTCTGCTCAATTCGAGTGGCTTTGACCTTTACTCTGAATGGCCTGCATCTAGTCACCTTTAGCTGAGCTCTTATTCTGTGCGGACAACACACGCATCTTGTGTGCGCTGTCCAATAAAAAAAAATTTTAATTAGGGCCACTCTCATAAACTTTTGATAAAGGGAGTGCTTTTATTGGTTCACCGCACGCATCTCTGCGTGCGGTGACGCATCTCTGCGTGCGGTGAATGTACAGAATAAGTTTTCCCTCTAGCCCTGGATTAGGAAGGTTGCACTTCATTAAACAAATCCTTTGCTTTTCGTTAGTGGGCCCTTTAGTCTTCTGTTGTTAGGCCCTCATGATCGTACATCTTTCTCTTAATATGTTAGATCTTCTCAAGGTTCGTGCTGACTTATTTTTTATGCATATTTTATTTCTCAGATTCTTTTATTTCTTGAAAGTGACAGTTGTGATAAAAATAAGATAATTAAATACAATAGCTTTATTTATATTATAATCAATACTTTAATAATTGCACTCTTTGAATTTTCATGTCCATGATTCCTATAAATATAGCCTGATTGATGCAATACGATTCACTTCTTGCATAATCGTGATTCAGTCTGAGCGGGAAGAACCTTCGGCTGCTCTGCTAAGTGAGGACATGATGAGGAGGGCTTTCGACTGCCCCTGCCGTGGGCTCAACCCGAGGCGAAGAAGAAACCATCAAGTGAGAAAAGCCAAAGGGGAAGAAGAGACCGGAAGGAGGAACCGACCAGAAGGCGAGAAGCGGACGAAGTGACTTTCTTACAAGAAATGAGGGTGGAAGAGCCATTTAATGAAGTGGGATTATCTGATTCGCTTTAGGACCTTGGACAGGGGAAATTGCGAGTGGAAGGAAGCAGGTTATGGCACATCAAGAGTAATTACCTTCTATGCTTGTAAATTGCTGATTTTTTTCATAACAAGCTATTTAAAAAATATGCTTGTAAATGTTGTTCCAATATACGTTCCACATCAGAAGTAATTACATTTTATGCTAAAAAATTAATTCTTCAATAGCATTGTAATTATGGAGAGTTGTGTAGTCTTAAGGGACAAATAATGCTTTGTAGGTCAGAATGACTGAGAGGGTAAAGATGATTGCTGTGTTTGAAGGTGGTAATATGATTTCTGATTATCTTATTTGTTGCCAGGGAGGTGTAATATTACTTTCTTCTTTTTTGTTGATGTTGATGTATACCCTGCTTAGTCCATCCAATTAAAGAGCTTCATATAGAAAATTGGCATGTTGATTAATGGCATGATCGGTGAAATTCCGTGTGCAATCTAATTGGCCTATTCTTAGTTATTATATTTCATGACATTAATCTGGAGGATATTTGAAGTTGATTTTTTTTTAATTTCGTGCAATTGGTTGTTTCGGTTGGAGTATACATATGATGTGATGTGACTAAATATGAGTGATGCATGTTGTATGCATCGGGTAACCTGTACTGGGGTATTGGGGTCAGCAACTCCCATTTAGGTGAGATGGCTCGCCCCTTCTCTCCACTTCTCTCTCTCTCTCTCACCCTCTTTCTCTCCCTCTCCGTCTATCTCCCTGTGGAGCAGCTTGGATGATCACAAAACTTGTTGTCGACAAACGTTGCATGGACACTTTAGTAAGTAGATTTTCTTTATTTTCTATATGTTTTTACTGATATATTGTTTTTTTAATAATCGTAGGACGATAAGCTCCTGGTATTCCGGGAAGTCTGGGCAAGTGATTTGCCGTTGCAGAATGTCTTCATTGCTACTCACGTCACGCCGACAACATAGCTACGAGCGACAGTTTTATAGGTGCCCAAGGTGGAAACACGGCATAGACGACTTCGGCTTCTTCATGTGGGCAGACAACCCTCAGATTTTACGTTGTCCCAATTAGACAACGTTGCATGTGATTCGTCGGTGTCACAATCGGAGACCATTACATGCGGTTCTAGTGCTTCCCAACCACATAATGTTGCTCGGGATTCAATCGTGTACCAACCGAGCAACGGTTCTCATGAGATGTTACTGTTGCATTTTAAATTGAATGTTATAGTCCTATTACCAATTGTAGTTTCAATATGTATTTTTGTTTTAATTTGGTATCTTGAACTCTATTTTAAGTGAAGTGGTTTGCAAAACTTTGTATTGTTATGAGAAAATTGTCAATCAACAAATCTATATATATGTGTTTGTACTTTGTGTTAATTGTGTAATAAACTAAGGGTTATAAGAAGTTTTTCACTTCGGTTTCTTCAGCTCCACCTGCATATTTCCTTCTATTTGAGTTTACTTTCTTTTTATTCTCTCTCTGGGAAGACTTCTTCGTTTCACCTACATTTTAATGTTCCTATAATATTAAAAAAATTATATCACATGAAAATATATTCATACTAATGTTTTTAAAATATACCACATCTTTTCAAATATAGGTAAATTTATATAAATATAAAAATTAAATTTTATTTGTTAATAAAAGTATTCATGTAGCTTATATATTTTAAGTGTTGCAACATGCAATTTTGTTAATAAAGTAAATTTCAATCAATTTATTTTATAATTAGTGTAAAATGTAAATTATTTAATCGAATTTATGTTATATAGAATTTAAAAATAATTTTTTTGAAAATTAAAATTTATAATGTTTGAATGGTCTTTTATTTACAAAAAACTGTAAATCAGATGTTTTTCAAAAGCACAAACCAAATAGCTAAACAACTTATCCAGATCATTGACAGAATGATCATTCATCTGGAATCAATTCTTTTGCAAATGCACAAACCAAACAGCCAGCAAGCTTGTCCGGATCAGTTGCTCATCAGCAGATTATCAGGATAAGCTGCTTATCAGCATAAGCTGAATAAACTGCTTATCAGCATAAGCTGGATAAGCTGCAGCAGCCCCAAACAAACCCTAAAGTTTCAAACTTTAAAACACCATTAAAATCCTTAAAACTTAATGATTGTGAAAATGGGGAGATTTACATACATTCCACTCAATTCTCATGTATTTACATATCTAACCCTAAATTTCAAATTTTGCATACATGCCAGCTTACATATGCATGAAAAGGTTTAATTCACTTTTTAAAAATTAAAATGGTGATATTTCTAATGTGAAATGAAAGATTTGGGTGCTATAAATGTAAAAAGTAAAATTTAGGTGATAGATATGCAAATACATAGGATTGGGTGTTATGAGCAAACGCATACCACATCAAGCTATTGCCAGAATCTAGAAACAATAGTTTTGTGCTTTTGATTACCTGGATCGATCCCATCGGTGTTGGGAGCCCCGATGACTGGAGCTAAGATGGTAAGACCTGAAAATGTTAAATTTCTGCAGTCATAAGGGTGAATTGTCCAGAAAGGAGAATCACGCAGTGTGATATTGGAGATCACTATGTCGCTAGACCACATGATCTGCAGTAGGGGTCCTCTCGTGTGGTTAAGAAGTTTCTTCTTGTGCTTTATCCACCACAACTGACCCTGCCCATCAATAGTTCCATTGTGTCCTGTTCGGTAATTGTTGAAGAAATTTATTTGAGAATTTTTGAATTGAGACAATATTGAACAGAGTGGTTTTTATTTATCCAACCTGTAATGACAACGTCTTTAAGATGTTGGCCATGGATTAGGCTTCCATATCGTGGTCCTTTATGCTCCCTTCCATATCCATACGATGGCAAAGGAGGCAATAGTGGCCAATAACTTTCATCCTGTTACAGTGCAAGAGTCAGAGCAACTGCAATAAATGACAATGAAATTCCTACTAATCAAATGAGATATCATGTAGAAAACGAATGGTTAAAAACTATGAATCTGGCTTTTTGAAGATTAGATGAGTGTAACCACTACAAAGAAAATATGCGGCCTTCAGAAAGATGAACTTTTCAAACTTTCCTACACTTTTGCTCTCTTACACACATGCACCTCACTGCATATATTCGCTGTCCTACTTGACAATATGAACTTTCTTATTTTTCCTTATTGCCCTATACTATTGTTCTCATCATAGCCAGTGTCACCACTCAATCTTGCAGCCCACCCATGTTGTATGATGAGTCATGATTTAAGCTCTCCATCTTCATGGTGTGAGTTTTCCTTGAGACTACATACCTCTTCTTTCATGGCAACAGGGCTTTTTCTATCATCTTCCCAGAAGAAATCCTCTCTACCACCAGTAGTACCGTTGTATTCAATGGTAACAACAAAAGATGAGATTGTGCTCAACGAAGGCGGATTGGTGCTGGTTGTGATGTAAAAATTGCTTTACCATGTGATCAAGTTGTAGCCACAATATTTATACTCTAAATGGTGTTGGAAAAATATATACCTCCTTTGACTCTCCAACATATCCCACATTTACCAGTTTTTTTACTTCTTCTAAGTTTTGCTTTGGTAGCAAACCTCAAGATAAATACGATCAATTGCTTAATAGAAAAAGGAATCTCTCTCTCTCTCTCTCAAGTTATCTATTCTTCATGCTCTATTATTGTTGTTTCTCTAGTATATCTTAGGTTTTAGATGGCTTCTTCTTATATAATAGATAATTAATATTTTTTTCCTATATTGCACACGTCTCCTTTGCCAACTATTATTATTGTTGATGGTTATCCTTCATTTGTTTTAGAAAAAGAAACTATCCACCCATTTTTGAATTTTATTCTCTCATATATGCTATATGTTCTTTAAATTCAATAAATTTACTATACATACATTCTCTAACTAAAATACATAATTATTTTGTAACATTTTATCTTATTAATTGTTTGATATGATCTTAACTCAAAAAAGATGAGTTGATTTTAGGGGTATCTACAACCTAATGAGTGAAACCTCTTCTTCTTGCCTCCACTATTTCTCTTTATTAATTACACCAATATTTGGTTCATCTTATTCATGCTTGATATTAGGAATTGCCACCTCCTTCCATTGAAATTTGAAGGCTATCTTCATGAATAGAGTAGATATCATGTCTTATTCTCATCATCCACTATTAGATGCTGCCTCCTCCTTACAAGTTACTCCAATATTTGGGTCCTATTTTGACTCACTTTGGGTCCAACGTTACCATTATTCATGATCATTCTTGATTTATTTGAATATATTTATTAAAACATTTATCAGAAGCCCTTGATAATTTTTTTCTCAAGTTTTATCTAGAAGTTAAAAGTTTATTTTATTTTATTTTTGATATTATTCATCTTTTCAACCATATAATAAAATCTTTCTCCATCCGACTCATCCTATCTTCCTCGAGTACTCTCAAACTTAAAAAATACTTCGATGTTATGATCCTCTCACCCAGCCTCTATAAAATTCATTTGACGTTATCTTTCATAAAAAAATACATTTTCCTTCAAAAGCTTATAAATCATCGCTATATATTCCATTCCTCAAACTATTTATATTTGCTCCTTGCCCCCCCTCCTCATATACAGGCGCGCTCTACAAGACTTCAACATCCTCCTCCTACAACACTCATACCACAAAATCTATTTATACTGAGTATAGCTTTGACATTGTCTTTAGATCTACATCTTATTATTGCACTGCAATGAGATAAAGGATAAATTACTTATAATCTTACTCACTTCATGACCATGATGATTTATCTCTTTTTTATAGTTATTTTTTCACATCTTTGTTTGTTGTCTCTATTCCCATAACATACCTCAAAGAAACGCAACATTCTCTATGGAACAGGTCAAGGATATAGAGATGAATGGTTTTCATAGACAATAACCATGGGAATTGTTTTTCCTTTACTATGTGGTCCAGCAAATTGTTTGTCACTAAGTTTTCATAATCAAGTTTCATCATGATAGCTGCAATGATCAGTAAAAAGGTTTGACTAGCTACCCAAATATTTTATTCAAGTCTATGAAGGATTATTCTACTGCATTCACTCCAATCATCACAATATCAAAATTTTCTCATTATGGCCATCAATCAAGCCTGGTTTAGTAATGCCTTTGTTTATGTTGATTTGAATGAAGAAGTATATATGGTCTCTTGGAGATATGCCTAAGGGGAGAAATACATACCCTCATTAAGGAGGGCCATTTTTAGGCTCAAGCTAAGTCCACATACTTGATTTAATAAACTTCATAAAGTTTTTACAAAAGTTTTCCTTGAACGTATCACCAATGATTTTATCTTTGTCAAGCATACAACAATGAGTTGAGTGATGATAGACATTTATGCAGATGATATATTACTCACTAGGAGTGATAAGGAAAATAAATCTAAAGCAAAACACAGCTTAAGAAATTATTTCAATGCCAAAGATATAGGACATCTTAAATACGCTGGTCCATCCTATCAATAGACATGAGTTAGAAAATTGCTTTATTTGGTAGTTCTGTGATTGTAGATCTCTTTAGTTATTGGGGTCATAAATAAACATATCAAACACAAAACAAAAACATTGAAATGTTTTTTCTTGGAATTCTCAGGGAGGCTTCCAAGAAAGGGATATTATATACTCAGATTGAACACTTAAATATTAAAGCACTCACACAAAAGAAGGCTTCTAGCGAAGGGATATTCTAAACTCAAATTGGACACTTAAATGTTGAAATATTGACTAATGTCAATTATGTTGTGTTCTTTGGTGGCAAAAAGCCAAACTGCTGAGCAAAATATCTTTGTAGAAGGTAAGATTGTCACTTCAAAAATTAATAAGCAAATTGAAGCAGTCATAGCTAGTGCTGAAGTAGTACAAAAAGCCTTGATTCATTTTACATATGAAATGATGCGAGTCAAGGCTTTGTTAGAAGAATTTGATTTTCCAATAATTAAGTCTATGATTCCACATTATGAAAATCATGCAGTCATATAAAAATCAGCAATCCTATATTTTATGTAAGGTCCAAACATATCAAGTTTGATTGCCATTTGATACGAGATGTTGTGCTTTTCAATGAAAGTGTTACTTATAATTGTAGTTCAAAACAAGTATCTTCACTAAATCGCTATGTCCTCTTTTTTTTCTATGTAGGAAGCTAAAATTGAAAAATATAGATGCTCCAACTTGAGGAGTGTTAGTGTATGGAGTTAATTAAGAAATAAGTTCAATTTAAACCCTTCACCAGTATCAAATTGGTCACCTAGAACTATAATGATAAGTAACATAAATCCTTTGGGTATTAAAACAAACCCAATGCTCTAAAAAAGTTGAAGGCACTAGAAACTATTGGAAAAATCAGCAAGGTTCATCCTAAGAGTAATTCAACCATTTTATAAAGTTTCCATAACAACCCTAACATCAAAATAGACTATCAATTAGTTTCCAATTCACCAACATATGCATGGAATATAGCTTCAAATGTAAGACATCAGAGACTACATTCTGCTACATAAGGCCTCATGGTACACTCCTTCGCACTTTTCCTTAATCCTATTTGTGTTTTGCTTAGTGAAGATGAGCAATCTTCTATCAATCAAAAAACATGTCCTCACACTCTTTCGCATATTGAAGATATAATACAACCGTCGCTCATAGGATTCTTCATTTTATAAAAGGAAATAGATACAACGCAAATCAAATCTTTCTAACGAGAAATCGACAGATAATTTCCTAACATATAAATATTTTTCGATTACCTATTCAAATCTTTCTAACGACAAATCTGACTGATATCTTATATATCACCAACAGCACCTATCTTCGATTTCTCTTTCCACTTCCCTTGCAGGTACTCAAAATAATAGAAATAAATATATATATATATATGTATAACCCTGCTTGCCTGAATCCCTAGAATAATTGCACCATCTGCGAGAAAAAGCGTCATGTGACTGGTGAGATTGAACGGAGCAGTGAGCCACCGCCCTGCCGGCACGTTCAGCTGCCCTCCACCCTTTCCTCTAAGCCGCGCGATCGCTGCCACCGCGCTCTCAAAAGCCTCCGTGTTAAGTGTCCGGCCATCTCCCACAGCCCCAAAATCCAATAGATTCAACACCGTTGGCCGCAACCTCGGCAACAATCCCTCCACAGTTGCCGTCGCGCGGCTGAATAGCCAGATCCCATCGACGGAGCTCTTTTGCCACACGAAAAGAGATCCCAACAAGATTATCCACATCGCGGAGAAGACGGTAAAAGGGTACGAAAGTGTCGCTGGAAGCCACCGCCGGTTTTGGAAGAAGTGTAAGTGAGCACAAGGAGGTGAGATCTCCACCATTCTCGTCGATTTAGGAGAAGTAACAGATTCTGGAATCTAATAATTACTCGAACTTCCTACTAACATGTGCTAGTATTTCGGAGAAGACCGAAATCTGCCTGAAGGATGAAGGATGGAGCAGGGGTCTTGCCTATGTTTTTCAAAAGAAGCAGCGGGATGTCGAGGATTTGTAAGAAAAATGCTGGTTAGGTGAGGTTTATTTATAATAAATATCTTAGTATATCTTTATAATAAACACTTGAGGCACCCCTAATGTGCATAATAATTCGATTATTACTTTCTTAAGGTCAACCGTCTGAGAGTGGATACGAACCTTCAACTTGAGAGGTCTTATACCGTGGATGTCAACTAAAAGGTGTAACAACACTATGTGTGTGTGTGTGTGTCGCAAGTCGTGGTCTATTGGTTAGTGGGGTTCAAAAGAATAGAGGAGGCTATTATAGGAGCCCAAAGTCACCCTCATGTGCTTAATTATTCGAGGGCCGCCCTCACTATCAACAAACTGACTAGAGTGTGATTCAAACCTGTTATGGTATGGCTCATATACCATATAGAGACAGACGCTGTAACGAAGCGGAGCAGAGCGGAGCGAAGCGGAAGAATCTGTCCAAATCGGGAAGTTACGTTATGTGGGTTGGGGGTGCTGGGTCAACGCCCCGCTATACGGTACA
>NEWO01000055.1:1671725-1772470 GCA_003013225.1 Phalaenopsis aphrodite | reverse complement strand
TATTGTGTTTGCAAGTTATTTGTGAAAATGAAAGCAGCTAATTTCAATCTCTATAAGATTTGATGGGTTGGTTGTAAGTGCATTGTCGAATAGTTAATTTGGAATTACGTCAGTTTCAATTTTAATTTTGGATATTTCTATTTTTTTTCAATATATTTGAGATACGTAAACATTAAATTAAAAAACAAAATGTTATGCCACCGAAAAACAAGTTGATGAATCCCAAATCTTAGAGCAAACTTTTGAATTAAAATTTGTTGAGTTCGTTATATGATTATTTGAACTTTATTTATGATAAACTCGAAGCTCAACATAACACCAATATCAATGCTCTCCATACGACAACTCCCATTGTTAACACCAATATCGATGCTCTCTTTTACATTAACAATGATGCCCATTGCAACACCAACATACTAACACAAATATGATTAGTAGCCGCCATTACGAATTTCGCTCCATTCTGCGCATTCAGTCTTCCATAGAAGGACATGAAACACTCAAGTTGGCGGGATAACGTCTTCTAGGGTGGAAAGATGAAGAAACATGCAGCCCTTGACTTCGTGATTGCTCTTTGGAACAATGGGCGTTGGAGTAAGCTGCTCCGTTGTCCGAAATATTTTATCTGATGTCCATGTAGCAAACTAAGCAGTACTTCAGTTATGGGATTGAGAACTTCCATAGAAGCCCGAATCATTTCCGTTGTCCCGAATATGATTAGTAAACGACGTCAAATTGATGCGTGCTATAAAATTCATGACGGTAGAATAATGAACTATCATCTCAGCGTTGTACGAGAATTCAACACACACAGATGAAAGAGAAACAAACAGTGACAACTCCAACAGTTTTATGTGAAAAAATCACAAGATCTGACCAAATTGTGAAAATTTATGATTGATTGATGATTACAGAAATCTCGTCCCATAAACAGGAAAGAGAAACTATAATTTTCATATTGCAACGTCGACTTACGACATCTGGTTGGTGGTGATCAATGATGATTAGTGATGCTCATCGATGGTTGGTGGAGGTTAACGAAGGTCGGTGGTGGTCGACGATGGTCGGTGGTGGTCCATGACAGCAGCCAGTGGTCAAAGAAAGTCGGCGACGATCGACAGTAGGCGGCGACGGTTGGTAGCGGTAGATGGTGGTCGACGACGATGCTGAGCTACAGCTCCTCATCAAGGCCTCGGGCTCTCTCTCTAGGCTTCAACTTTTTCTCATGAGAGGAGTTGAGCTCTATTTATAGTATTCTAGGTGCAATTAATACAAGAGTATGAACATTTTTTATCAGATGATTCAGAGAGCTTCCCTCAATCAAACAGTATTTAATGGATATTTGGATGCCTTAATGATATTAGAATTGAGTGATCTTGGGCTTGTTGGATTCGTCTTGTCGAGAAACTCGATTTACTATGAACTTGTTAGATTCGACATTTGTTTGACCTCCCAAATGTGTTAAAAAATCTTTCAAGTGTGGTTCAGTGACTTGATCTGGGCTTGATTTGACTTAGATTGGGCTATTTTTTATACCATTAGGTCCGTCTCATCGAACTGGTCATTTTAACTATAAGTTTGCTAAAATCGAAACTCTGTATGACTTTTTATCAAAATTTTAATATTTCTTGCTTAAAATATTATATCTGGATCCATGTCATACCTCGAGATTCGTAACAGATGATAAAAGTTTATTAGTGNGTTGTCCCGAATATGATTAGTAAACGACGTCAAATTGATGCGTGCTATAAAATTCATGACGGTAGAATAATGAACTATCGTCTTAGCGTTGTATGAGAATTCAACACACACAGATGAAAGAGAAACAAACAGTGATGACTCCAGCAGTTTTATGTGGAAAAACCACAGGATCTGACCCAATTGTGAAAATTCATGATTGATTGATGATTGCAGAAAGCTCTAGTCCCATAAGAGGGAAAGGGAAACTATAATTTTCATATTGCAACATCGACTTACGACATCTGGTTGGTGGTGATCGATGATGATTAGTGATGTGAATCGATGGTTTGTGGAGGTCAAAGAAGGTCGGTGGTGGTCGACGATGGTCGACGGTGGTCCATGACAGCAACCAGTGGTCAAAGGAAGTCGGCGGCGGTCGACAGTTGGCGGCGACGGTTGGTAGCGATAAACGACGGGCGACGACGATGCTGAGCTACAGCTCCTCATCAAGGTCTCATGCTCTCTTTAAAGGCTTCAATTTTTTCTATTGAGAGGAGTTGGGCTCTATTTATAGTATTCTAGGTGTAATTAATACAAGAGTATGAACATTTTTTATCGGACGATTCATAGAGCTTCCCTCAATCAAACAGTGTTTAATGGATATTTGGATGCCTTAATGATGTCAGAATTGAGTGATCTTGGGCTCGTTGGATTCGTCTCGTCGAGAAGCTCGATTTACTATGATCTTGTTAGATTCGACATTTGTTTGACCTCCCAAATGTGTTAAAAAACCTTCCAAGTGTGGTTCAGTGACTTGATTTGGGCTTGATTTGACTCAGATTGGGCTATTTTTTATATCATTAGGTCCGTCTCTTCGAGCTGGTCAGTTTAACTATAAGTTTGCTAAAATCGAAACTCTGTATGACTTTTTATCAAAATTTTAATATTTCTTGCTTAAAATATCATATTTGGATCCGTGTCATACATCGAGATTCGTGACAGACGATAAAAGTTTATTAGTGGCGTATCAAATTATAAATCTTTGTTGGCAATTAAATTATTTAAATCATTACAGTTTTCAATTACCTATTTATACACACACACAGATATATATATATCTTTAATTTGCGCCAAAATAAACCGAACACAATCAAATAAACTCATGTCAGCTCTTTTGGCTGCCCTAATTCTTATGCCTCATACTGAAATAACAGACATGGTACTCAATCATCCAAAGTCGGATTCAAACAAACTCTGCTGAAAAATTGAATCATTTGTGGGCCTCATATTCAAGACGAGAACTTTAGTAATGCTGTATAACCGAAGCAATCATCAAACAGCTGGATCTCCACTGAGGTCGTCATCTTCTTCCTAAACCCTAAAAATGGGAATAGGTAGCTTCTGAGAGAACATGAGCGGCTAAGTGGTGGGGCAGCAATGACTACAGATTATTCAAGGGTGGTAGGTGATGCCGTGAAGCAGTAGTTGGAGCACTGTTGGTTGGTCGCGTAGTCCACGTTGTGTGGTTTTGGTTGCGAAGCTCGTCTAATCCTCTCTGAGATATCTTGTTTTTTAGGGTAGATGTAGATGATATGTCTATTTATCAGATGTAGATGGAAGGCCAAAAAGACTTCATGAGGATACTACAGATGACTTTTGATGAGAATAAGCTTTGTTTTGAAGATAAGAAAGAAGATTGGCGGTCAGTTTCAGTATTATCTTAATGCCAGAATTGTTTTTGAGTCTAAAAAATATGAATTAGTATAATATTATTAGAAAAAGGGCAATTACAAACATACCAGCTAATTCATATGTATTTATATATTAACATCTAAGGACAAATTTGTACCAACTTTGTTCATTTTGATAATTTCTTAGATTTCAGTATAGATTGAAGAATGGTGATTTGAGTGTAGAATGATAATTTAAATAATACTTATAATAAATTATGATTGAATTTATGATAAATAATATTATTTGTAAATTTAGTAATATTTTTTATTATAAAACTCTAGAATAATATTTTTATAATGTATATTTAATTGAAAGAATAATTAAGATAATGATCATGTACTAATATTAATTTTAGAAATATTTACACCTATTAGTTTAATTTATTATAAATAATTCATTAAGTGCTCATATTAAATTTTGATAAGATATATTGTTTTTCTTTGTATTTATTTTTTGAAGAAATAGTTTAAGATTCAAGGAATAAGTTAAAATTCTTAAGTATTTTTTATTTAAATGCTTGTACATTTTACTCTTGCGTGAGAGCGAGGAAAAAAAATAATAATAAAAGCGTATAATAAGAGAAACAAAGATAATAAAGAAATCACAAATGAAGGTATCATCAAATAAATAGTACATGTGAGAGAGAAAATAGAAGTGCAAATGAAGGTAGGTGGTGTTACTGTTGGTCATATAATTGTTCTCGGTCATCCTTCTGTCAAGGTGTATAAGATAAGTCATGGGATATGATGTAAACTGTCTTTGAGCATGTACAAAATATGAAATTTGCAACATACCCCTAACACTGTTGATCATGTGAAGGTATCATCGCATGCAGGATCCATAACTGGTGTTGTGAAGGAGCGCTACAAGGTGTCGCCGATGAAGGATATACTTACTTTAGTATATGTTGTCAGAGTGTACTCGTATGAGATTAATTCTAGAGCACATGAGGAGGTGGGGTGAGGTTATGAATGTAGAACTGGAAGGCCCGTTATTATAGGTCGACCGTGAAATGCCTACATCCTTTTTGTTGTTGTCATCGTTTTACAACATGTTAGATAGGTTGATCGATTGCTTCATATAGGCCTCCCATGTTATCATTGCCTTTTATTTAGAACTCTCATCATCGGAGCCCCAAAAAGGTGATGAAAATTCTTTTATCTCACAACATAATCATTATAAAAAAAATATTAATTATATGCATAACATTTGAAAATTAGTGTAGATAAACTTTAATTTATTTGAGAGTTAGTAAATACATGTGCTCATTGTACAGGTGCTCTCAAGTAATGTGTCTGAAGAATCTTTTATAATTAGTGTAGTGTAGCCCATGTCCTTACCCATCTCATGTATATAACAACAACTCGATCCCGATCTACGCCTCCAAAATATGGGGCAACGGTAGATATACCTCTCTATCATCCTAGATCTCAATGTACTGTCGGTGAAAGTTGGCACAATCCACATCCCTCTTCTCCTGTCCATTAACCTCAGAAAATTTGACTCCATAGCATGAATATTCACCATGGATAATCGTCTGAACTATCATGTCACTCTCTTTATTCGCTTCCACTTTATTATTTTGAGGAACATCATCGCAGCTCTCATTTTTACATAGTGTTAAGTTTTATTATTGAGCAACTTATAGTACACACTATGTGATCTCATTGTCTCATATTAGAGTTGTGACATACCGACTGAAAATTTGCATACAATCCATACGGTGTGAGTTCTAGGATCACCACTTAGGGCACATAGTGCTCTAAAATGCAATTGTTTAAAGGTTGAATGTGTCGGTATACATAGAAGTCGGCACAACCTCTTACACAACCTTAGTTGAAGTTATCAGCAATATATAGCCTAAACATTTTTAGGCTATATACTTTTTTAGTAATTTTTTTAAAATATTCAAGTTTCTATTTAAATTTCTATGTGTAATCAAAGTAAAATTTTAGGCTAAGAGAACTTCTATGTGAAGAGGTGGGTAGAAGATCTCTTACGTTGTAAGTTCGCATTAGATTATTTACGTCCTTTTATAAAGTTTTATTTAGCCTGAAAACAACACCATGCGTAACACATTCAAGTTCACCAGTCGATCTAGTCACTCAACATGTAAATATGTTTACTAGTCGCATAAATATGTTCTATAGTTAATCCGACCACAACTTATATGAGATTTGAAATGAAATTATCATAGATGACCAAATGCACAAATATACATAGGTAAATAAATTAACTTGCAAAAAATGATGCATTATTATTATTTTATTAAAATTATTACTATTATTATTATTATTATTATTATATTCAACTTGTATTGGGTGATATCGTTTCCAAGCGGAAGATTATTGTGTTGTGTGTGGAGCCGAAGCACAGACAGAGCACCCAACACATATGCACCTGCACTCACTTCTAGCCGCAGCTTCACAGGAGTCGACACATAAACGCCGGCTATGGGCGCATATGCGCCCACTTATATGTGGGCGTTGTTTGATTCCAGAGACGGTGCTTATGCGTTAACCTTTAGGTGCCTAAGGGCCCAACTTAAGCAATGCGCGGCAGAGACATTGCCTCATAGGCGCCAAGTCCATGATCGTGATGCTCATGATAAAAATTTGACTACTGGTTTTTGCTTATTTCTTGGCTCAACACTCATCCAGTGTGCAAACAAACAACTATGGATCATACCTCAACTGAAGCAGAACATCATGCTCTCGCTACAACAACTTCTCATATTGTTTGTATATGTCTGTTAGTTGAATTGGCATATACCAACACCTGTATATTGCAATTTGCGACAATATTCGGCTATTGCTTTGCCTAATAAAACCAGTGTATCATGCACAAATTAAGCATATTGAAGTTAACTATCATTTTATACGAGACCATATCAATTAAAATGATATCATTGTTCATCACATATTCGCTCAAGAACAAGTTGCTGATGTACTCATCAAATTTCTCACCAATACAAAGTTTCAAGTTCTCTGCACCAAATTGACGCTTCCACATGAATCCTCAATTTGAGGGATGGTGATAACTGTTCTCGCTTAGTAACTCTGCTCCTCTCCACTAGTTTCAGTAGGTTGTATCTCAGCCCTTAATCTCTAACTGATTTACTTCCTATCCGTTGGTTTAAAACCTCCCGGCAATCTGTTTTAGATGTTATTCTACAATCTGTATTATATAAGGGAGGATAAAGCAGGGTTTTACCATATAAATGGTTTGTTTGTATGTGGGTGTAACGGCGCAAAGATACTACCATTTAACAATTGGAAGACAAGTGGCATGCTCCAGAATTATTAGTTTAACACCTAAACTTTACTTTTTTGCATTTAAACAACCAAAATCTTTCATATCAAATTAAAAAAAAACCACTATTAGCTTTTAAGCATTGAAATACACATTTTCTTGCATAGATAAATACATAAGAATTGAGTGGCATGTATGTAAATCTTCCAATCAAATATCTAAACCTCAAACCCAGCTCTGTGCCACATCCTTTCTCATTCCACTTGCATCCAATCTCTGCCTCAACTCGCCTTTCTCTTCCCACATCTTTTGCTCAGCATAAATATTAGAGAGAGAGACATATGGACCATTATTGCCTGGTTTCAGTGCCATTAGCTTATCTGCTGACCTTTTTCCAACTTCCATTTCTCCATATATCTCACAAGCCCCTAAAAGTGTTTCCCACACCAACGGATCCGATCCCGCACCCATCTCTTCTATAAACGCCTCAGCTTCTCTCAACCTTCCCGCTCTACCAAACAAATCTACCACACATGCACAATGTTCCCTTCTAGGCTTTATGCAGTATTCGCCAATCATGGACTCTACAATCCTAAGTCCTTCATTTACAAGACCTCCATGGCTACAAGCAGATAAGGCACCAAGACAAGTAACTCCATCAGGCTTAAAGCCTTGTTTTTTCATCAATTCAAACAGCTCGAGAGCTTTTCTTCCCTTCCCATGCTGACCATAGCCATAAATCATTATGGTCCATGACACCACATCAATGTTTTTAATGGTCTGAAAGACCAAATGAGCATCTTCCAAGCTCCCACATTTAAAGTACATATCCATAAGAGCATTACCCACCCCAACATCTGATTGAACTTTGGATTTCATCACTCTGGAATGAATCATTCTCCCATGTTCAACAATGGATAATTCACTGAAAGCTGGCAAAACAGTAGCAAAGCAATATTCATTCTCTGTTATGCCTGCTCCGAGCATTTTTCTGTAAAAGCTAATCACCTCCTTCGTCATCCCATACCGCACAAATGCACTGAGCATTGCTGTCCAAGTTATGATATTCGGTTTCGGAATTCTCTCAAACACTTGTGAGGCAGAGTCAATGGCTTCTCCACATCTAGAGTACATTGTTAGTAAAGCATTTCCAGCTGGAGTATCGGAGTCCAACCCAAACTTCAAAGCGCAGCTATGGAGCTGCATGCCTAGGTCCAAATCCTTCTTCTCCAAGCAGGTTTTCAAGACGCTCGTCAATGCAAAACAATCGAAGCAGCCACCATTTTCCCATCTCATTCTTGAGAAAATGGAGACGGTCTTCTCTTTGTTGCCGCTGCAAGCACAGGCATCAATCATTATATTCCACGAGACTGAATCGAACTCTGTTATATCTTCAAACGCACAAATGGCGTCCTCAAGCCCTGATAACCTCTCGTAGCAATTCACCAAAGCTCCTCCCACAAATCCATCGGAGCATAAGCCAAATTTTATCGAATGTGAGTGAAGCTGCATCAGCACACAAGGATACTTACTAGTATTGTAGCCCGAGAGCAGTACTGATAGGGTTAGGGCATTGGGAATCATTCCTTCCTCCAGCATTCGGGAGTAGAGAAACACGGCTTCCGTAGGATCTCCATTGCTGCAGATATGAGCGGAGATAAAAGTGTTGTAAGATACGGCATCCCTGTTTGGCATTTGATCAAACAAAAGGCGGACATCGCGGGGGTGACCATAGTTTAGGTAGAACTTGAGTAGCTTGTTCCAGAGAGAAAAGGAAGATGATGCGAGATCATGAAGGATAATGATTCGGGCATGAGCAGCGGCGGCGCTGCGTAGGTTGCCGGTGGCGGTGAAAGATTGCAGGGCAACGGAGAGGTCAGAGAGGTTACAGGCGTTGTAACTCCGCCGAGAAAGCGTCCGTGAGGAATGATGGTGATATATTCCACAGCCAATCTTCCACAGCATGACAGCAAATATTCTTGAAAACTTTCGAGCAAATTTTAAATCGTAAAACTGGGATCAAATTTTTAGGAAAATTTACATATATACCGCACAAATCTTTTGTAATTACAAATCAAACACATAAAATTTGATACTTATATGTCAACATTCATTTAACTAACGTTGAGTTGCCAGTGCAGCATGCCGCCTCCTCATAAACTTTCCAGTGCGCAATCTTGTCGCTTTCCTCGCTATTACATTCCCCCTTTTCTGCAACTTTTCAAGCTTTTCCTTTCTGCCCTTTATATGAGCCTCGATCGCCTTGTTTCTGTTCTCTTCAGACAATAAAGCTAGCCTCGCAAATCTCTTAGGGTTCACCTTTCCAACTCTCTCATTTATATCTTTAAAAGCTGAAACTAACCCTGCCCTCATAAAATAGCCGTCTGTGAGAGACATCGAATTAGAACTGGGAAGATAGGGCGCATCTTTCAACTCCAGATCCATGCAGAATGAAGAATCCTTTAGCCACATCCTAAGGGAGTGAGCTTTTGCCACAAGGACGCCGGATCGAGTTTTACAGGGAAGGAATGGTGAGCCCATTTCCCAGAGATATGTCTTGAGGGTTTTGTCAAGGGAAACCAGGTTGTACTCTGCAGTCCCTGTGATCAACACAACTGATTTAGGTGACTCCGGAGATCCCTGCAATGAAGCATCCTGTTGCATGCAAGAGAAAAAATAAAATAAAAATCAGAAGCCAGTAAAAAGTTTTACATTAGAATTCCTGCACGCACAAAGTGCTTACTTGCATATAGTCAAGCCATAGCGTAAGAGCTACAAGTGCTGCACCGCCTGAAAGTTTTCTGAAATCAGCTCCCCAGTCCCGATCTGCAACCCTGCTTGTAATACATCAGAAGTTGCAGAATCAATGGAATCTTACTCAGGTTCTTATTGGCAACCGTTTTTATTTTAAACAAAAAAAAAATGTCTTGTAAATCTTCAACTCAGCATAACTTAGAAATTAGAATGTGAAGATTTCGGAATAGTTTTCATTTAAATACAACACAGATAATTCCTAGACAAAAGCAGTGCAAACATTCAGAGCTTATTTTGGTTTTGACATAATAAATTCGCTTTTTTCATTCATTTCTATAAATAATTGTCAGATATATTAAATACTAAATTTATGATGTGATTTTATGGGTCCCGTTTCGTCTCCTAAGGAAATTATGACCGCATGGATTGTGACTTTATAAAGAAATTATGAGCACACAGATTCAAGGATTTGACCGTTAGATCAAGCTTATAATAGTTTTTAGATTGCAATCCGTATGCCATTATTTTATTGGCTCTCTTTTAATTATTTACGTTAAAGGGGTATTGCTAAAATTATAAATACTCCTCTTCCATTTTATGTAAAACACTCTTCACTTGAAATCTCTCATTTGATATGGTAATTCTCCTCTGCCCATGATTTTTCCCAACTTGGGTTTTCCCCGTAAAATCTATTCTTTCTTTTTTCTTATTTCATTATTTGTTGCATTGATTTAATATCAACTTATAATAAGTGGTATCAAAGTCATACATGATTTCGGCGATGGCAACAGTTAAGAATGACATCCCTCTTTTAGATCGCAACAACAAATTTTTTCTTTGGGAGGTTAAGATGCAAGGAGTCTTAGTAAAGATGGATCTAAACAATAGGCTACTTGGGTTCGCAAAAATGCCCTCATCATGGACGTTGGAGGAAAAGCAACCTAAAGATCGAAAGTTTCCTTCTTAAATTTATCTTCATTTAAAACACCAGATTCTACATGACGTTTTGAAGGAGAAGACCAACGCTGCGTTATGACTCAAACTAGAGCAATTGTGCATGGCCTGACCAGTAAGTTGCACTTAAAACAACATTTACACTCTCATAGAATAACAGAAGGTGCATCTGTTATAAATAACTTAACCATTTTTAAGAAAATTGTCTCTGATTTGGAAGACATAGAAGTTAATTATGACGAAGACGATTTGACACTAATCTTATTATGCTCACTGTCTTCATCATATAAAATGTTTAGAGAAATAATCTTGTATGGGTGACAGACGTTTAGTTTAGACAAAGTATATGATGTTTTACTTGGTAAGGAGAAGATGAAACAACTAGTGGATGAACTTGTTGCTCAATGAGAAGACCTTCTCGTTAAAGGTAAAACTCAAGAGAAGAGTTAGGTGCCAATACAAAGAGTGGATCAAATCCTAGAAATAAAGATAAGATATACAATTACTGTAAGAAAAGGGGACATCAAATCTGAATGTTACAAATTCAGAATAAAAATAAGAAAGCAACTTAAAATCAAAAGGGCAAACAATCAGATCATTCTGGTATAGCCAGTGTTGATAAAGAAGTTATTAATTATGGTGAAGTCCTAGTTCTCTCAGACGGAGAACCTTGTGATGATTGGGTACTTGATTCAGCTTGTATGTTTCATATGTGTTCCAATAGAGATTGGTTTTCAACATATAAAACAGTGTCAAAGGGTACCGTTTTAAGGAGTAGTATGCTCCTTGTAAGATAATCGGTGTCGGTACTACTAGAATCAAGATATTTGTTAGAGTTATCAGAACACTTGGAGATGGGAGACATGTCCCAAATCAGAAAAGAAATCTAATCTTTTTAAGTACTCTTTGTTTCTTATGGGTATAAGTACTTTGGTGAAGGTGGGAGTTTTGAAGCTAGGCCAAGGATCTCTTATTATGACGAAGGGACGGAAGAAGATTGTGGGGCTATAGATCTTACGAGGCTCTACTGTGGTACGTGATGCAACAGTTACTACTTTCTTCCATGTCAGAAGATGAAGCAACTAGACTTTGGCATATGCATCTCGGGTATATGAGTGAGAATGTGAGACTGAACAAAATAGAAGGGGACTTCTAAATGGTTAAAGCATTACTAAATTGAAGTTTTGAGAATATTGTGTATTCGAAAAACAAAACGAGTTAAGTTAAATGTTGGAATTCACAATACTAATGAATTATCATACTACATACATTCTGACTTTTGGGGACCGTCTATAGTATAATCAAAAGGAGGAGCCAGACATATGTTGACGTTCATTGATAATTTCTTCAGAAGAGTTTGGGCGTTCTTCTTGAAGCAGAAAAGCGATGTTTTTATTACATTTAAGGAATGAAAAATCATAATCGAGAAGAAGGCTATAAAGCAGATCAAACGACTTCACACTAATAATGAGTTGGAGTTCTGTTCAAGAGATATAATGTCTTTAGCAAATCAGAAGGAATTATGAAAGACTTCATAATCCGACGCACACCTCAGCAAAATGGCATGACAGAGCGAATGAACAAGACTATAATAAAGAGGATTCGTTGCATAGTCTCCAATGTCAAGCTACCTAAGTCATTTTTGGGCTAATGCTATTGAGAAGAAAACTCCATATGAAATTTGGTCAGTAAACTTGCAGATTACTTTAATTTAAGAATTTTTTGTTGTCTCACATATGCTTATACTAATAACGGTAAATTAGAACCTAGATCTATAAAGTGTGTTTTCTTGGTTATAAAATTAGAGTTAAAGGTTATAATAAATGTTGTATATCATGTTACATACAACATTTATTACAAAATCTAAAAATGATGATTAAAAGAAAATGTTTAGCAGAAAAATGGAACTTCAGATTGATACAGGTACATCTTTGGGCATAACTTCTTAGTCAAGCTCAGATAATCATGATAATGTCGTTCTCCCACCATCACAACAACAATCATCACAGTATTCAATTGTTAAGAATATAACAAGAAGACAAATTAAGTCGCCTTAGAGGTATGTTGAGACTAATTTGGTTGCTTATGCTCTAAATGTAGCTGAATGTATTGAGTGTGTTGAATAACCTTATAGCTATAAAAAAGCGGTGAACTCAATTGATGCTGATAAGTGGATGATCGCTATGCAAGAGAAGATTGAATCCTTGCATAAAAATAGAACTTGGGATTTGGTGAAATTACCTCAATGCAAGAAAGATGTTCACTATAAATGAGTGTTTAAGAAAAAGAAAGGTATACTAGAGCCTGAAGATGCCCAATATAAGGTCAGACTTAGTTGCAAAGGGATTTAGTCAAATTCCGTTTGTAGATTTTGAAGATGTATTCACTTTGGTTGCCCTACATAGCTCAATTCGAGCTTTACTTGGTATTGTGACTAAGTATGACCTTGAGCTTGAGCAGTTAGATGAGAAGACTATTTTTGCATGGAGAGCTTGAAGAAAACATCTATATGCAACAGCTTTAGGGTTTCGTGATTACAGAAAAAGAAGATCATGTTTGCTTGTTAAAGAAATCTCTTAATGGTTTGAAACAGTGTACTAGGCAGCGGCATAAGAAGTTTGACTCATTCATGATCGTTCATAAGTTTAAGAAAAGTAGTTATGATAGTTGTGTGTACTTCAAGAAAAATAATAAGACTCATTTATCTACTTGCCTTTATATGTCGATGAATGTTGATACCTGCTAAGGGTAAAGATGATATCAGGATGTTAAAAGCTCAACTTAACAATGAGTTTGAAATGAAAGATTTGGGAGCTGCAAAAAAAAATACTTGGCGTTGAGATTCAGAAAGATAGAAATGCATGTAAATTATTTATGAGTTAGCAAGGGTACATTGAAAAAATATTGAATAGATTTAATATGCAAAATCTCAAGCCTGTAAGTACTCTATTAGCTGTGCATTTCAGATTTTCATCATCTTTGTGTTTACAATTTGATGATGAGATTGAATATATTTCTCGAGTTCCATATTCTAGTGCAGTGGGATCTCTTACGTATGCTATGGCATTTTATCGTCCAAATTTATCATAAGTATTCAGTACAATTAGTAGATATATGAGTAATACGAGTAAAGAACATTGGAAAACAGTTCAGTGGATTCTCAAGTATCTATGTAGAACAAAAGATGTTTGCTTGCAATTCGGGAGAACTACAAAGTCATTGGCTATGTTGATTCAGATTTTGTGGAGATCTTGATATAAGGAGATCACTTACAGGATACATGTTTACTACTAGTGGCTGTATGATTAGCTGAAAGGCTACTTTATAAAAAATAGTGGCATTATCTATAATTGAAACTCAGTACATGACAATTACTAAAGCTTGCAAAGAAGCTTTCTGGTTAAAAGGTTTATTTGAAGAGCTTAGTGAAGATTTGAAAATAATTATGCTGATGTTTGACAGTCAAAGTGCTTTTGATCTCAGCAAAGATAAAATGTTTAATGAGAAAAATAAGTACATTGATGTTCCTTATCACTTTGTTCATGAAGTTATCACTCGTGGTGGTATTGTTGTAAGATCCATGATAATCTTGCAGATATGATAACTAAAGCACTTCCAATAGTCAATTTTGAGCATTGTTTAGACTTGGTTGGTATTCATTACTGATCATTAGAGCTTTGTGGAAGAGGTGAAAAAAGCTATATTCGTTACGTCTTTGGAAAATCATGTCAAGGTGGAGAATGGTAATTTATGATGCGAATTTTGTGGGTCCCGTTTCATCTTATAAGAAAATTATGATTGCACGGATTGTGGCTTTAGAAGGTAACTCTGAGCACACGTATTGAAGGTTTTGACCATTAGAACAAGCTTATAATAGTCTTTAGATTGCAGTCTGTGTGCTATTCTTTTATTGGCTCTTTTTTTATTATTTATTTAAAGGGATATTGCTAAAACCATAAATACCCCTCTTTTGTTTTGCGCAAGATACTCTCCACTTGTAATCTCTTATTTGATAGTGAATTCTGCTCCTCTACCCGTGATTTTTCCCATCTTATGTTTTCCACATAAAGTCTATGTGTTCTTTCTTTTTGCTTATTTCATTATTTATTGCATCGATTTAATATCAAGTTATAATTTTAAATATATTTTTGATTAATCATTTCGAACAATTTATATTTAAATAATCTCAGTACTATCATTTTTTTCTTCCTAATCCTATCACACTAATTTATCAGCATCTAATAGGCATATTTTGTGCTTGTCTACAGATATGAAATAAATAAAATATCTAAAACTTATAGATAAATAACAGCCTAAGAAAGATGATTTTATGCACTTCTTCTCTTTATATAATTCCTCAAAATCAGTCCAGGTTCTGCATTCATACCGAAACACGCCATGACGGTATATGCCCTTTTCTATTGCCATTTGAAAAAGCCATGAAGCAGTGGCTCTCCGTTCAAAGGCCCACAGCAAATCTTCCAGAGCATTAACAAAATTAAAACAAGCATTGTCTTCCTCGGGCACCAAATCCCCCAGCACTTTCTCTACCTTGGCAACCAGTACCTCCGTGTTCTCAGTCAGAAGTCTGTAAAACAAAAGGAGGATATAAAACATCTATTCCTTATGTGCGCTACAGATAAAGGAGAAAAATGATCTTTTAATGAAGGTCAACATTTGCTGCACCTGACAGGAAGATCAAAACCATTGTCACGTAGGGTATTAAGGAGAAGCATTGCATCAGCTGTCTGCTGGCAGAAGCTAGCAGCCCTGATAAAACATGTCCATATTCTTTGATCTGCTTCAATTCCATCTTTCCTCATTTCCACCATTTTAGCAATTCCCTGTTTATAATCACCATTCTTAAAATAGGCATCAATCACAGAACTGTAGGGTAATGCACTAAGTTCAAAATTTGAGTTTTTTATATTTTTTAGCACTTCTTCTGCATCCTGAGGCCGCCCAGCCGTTCCATAAGAAACCATAAGCATATGCATTGTGAAAATTGTTGGCTTTACACCAGCCTCTGTCATCAAAGTGAGCAAGTTTTCAGCTTTGGAGTGGTCTCCAGAATCCCTATATATCTTCATCATAATATGATAGAAAGATCGATCCAATCTAAACCCCTTGGACAACATGATTTGGAAAAGCTCTTCAGCTTTTTCCCATAGCTGCGCCTTCCCACATGAGGCCAACAAACTCTTATAGGCATCCAATTTGGGTTCAAGATCATTTTTTTCCATCTCATTTAGGACAATAAAACCTTGCTCAGGTTTCATATCTCTGCTATACATTATTATAAGTGTATTGAAGGTATCTTCATTCAAGCACAACCCAGCCTCTACAATTCTATGATAAATCTCCAAGCTGTTCTTAAAATCTTCAATTCTTGTGTACATCTTTAGTAGAGCATTGAAGATAAATATGTCTGGTTTTAAACCAGCCTCTTCCATCTCAGCAACCATCAACTCAACATCTCGTACTCGTTTTGCATGACAAAACAATTCAATCATTCTTCTATAAAGCTGCATATTTGGCAAATAACCTGCTGCCTTCATGCCATGGTATATCTTTTTTACCTCGAATATATTTCCTTCTATTGCAAATGCATCAAGCATCATGACTATGGTGCTTTTTCTTATCTTAAAATCCATATCTTGCAATTCCTGAATTACAACATGAACCTCATTTAATCTTCCATCAGCTATTAAGGCCTTCGTGAGACCATTCACAGATTCTACGGAAGGTTCTGGACCATATTTCATCATCATATTAAAGACAGATCTTGCTTGCTCATAGCGACCGCTCTCAGCATAGGCATTTATAAGAGCATTCCAGACTTTAATATCAACAGGAGCGCGAAGCCTGAGCTTCCCTACCAAGCTCTCAGCCCTCTGCCATAGCCTTAGCTTCCCATATTTCTCGATCAAGTCTACATGAATCGATAGATCGTTGAAATATATACCAGACAATTCCGCCTTATCCAGCACATAATGAGCTGTTTCTGGAAAACCCATTTTGCAGTAGACTGTGATCAAACTCCTATAAATTTTCTTAGTAGGTTCAAGGCCAAGAAAATTCATATCTGAGAATAGTTGAGAAGCCTCTGAAAAAGATTCAGTTTTTTCACAACAAGTGACTAGTGCTTCATAAAGGCTAACACCTTTGCTTAAGAAAACCATACCACTCAACTTCATTTTCTTGTACTCCTCTAATGCAGCATCCACCTGATGATTATTACAGTGAAGTATAATAGAAGCTTCAGTCATCAAACAATGGGATTCGGGTACATTTTCTTTCAAGAAATCTAGAAAGGCTTGTGCTTCTTGATAGCTACCTGATGAAGTTAAGCCATTAAAAATGGCTGACAAGCATTCATGATTGGGTTTGAAACCTTGAATTACAGCCCGTTTCAATATCTCCACCCCTTTAAGTAGGCATTTTCCCTTGACAAGAAGAGAGGAAACTTCACTCAAACTCATCCCAAAAGTTCCTTGCATGTCATTGACAATCTCATCAATGAACTTATTTTCGTTTGCAAAAGCCCCCAACATAATCCGGTATAAATTATTATCAGGTCTAAAGCCATCTTTCCTCATTTCCCGATATAAAGCCATTGCCTTCCTGTTATTGGAGACCCTTACCAACATATCCAACATAACAGAATAGGCAAAACAATCTGGCTTAATCCCTGACCTTGCCATAAGATCAAAGGTTCTCTCAGCCTCTACCCTCATCTCAGCCTTGGCATATCCACAAATCAAGGCACTGAAAGTCCTCAAAGTAGGCCTCACCCCTGCATCAACCATCTCTGACATCAACTTGCCTGCCTCTACAATCCTATCAGTTTTTCCAAGTGAATCAATCAATACAGTATAGGTGACTGCATCAGGACTACAACTGGCCAGTTTCATCTCATCATACAGCCGGAGGGCCAAATCTACTCTGCCTTGTTTCCCATACATGTGAATGATTGTGTTATATGTGATTTCATCTTTGTTGAACCCAGCCTTGATCATCTTCTCACATAAAGTTTCCACCTTCACAGCACTACCAGCCTTTGCAAATGCATAAAGAAGAGAATTATAGGTGACAGCATCGGGACAAAAACCCATCGACGTTATTTCATGTAATAGCTGCTCGGCCTCTTGGGTCATCCCACAGCGGCCATAGACTGAGATCATCGTATTATAAGTCCAGAGATCAGGCTGGCATTTAGATCTCATCATGTCCTCAAAGATACTCACGGCCTCCTGTAGATTAGGGCTTTGAGAGCAAGCGCTGATGAGAGTGTTGTAAGTGATTGTGTCTGGCTTCAGCCCTGAGCCTCGGACATCTTGGAGAAGCTTCAGTGCGGCGCCTGCCGGCACTTGCCCGGACTTAGCCCGAGCATTTATAAGGGTGTTGAAGCTGACAAGGTCCGGCTCGAGGCCTATCTTGCGCATTTCATCGAGCAGGTTCCGGACATCATCAAACCGCCCGCTACGAGCGTAAACTCCCATCATAGCATTAAAGACCTGCACAGAAGGATCCACGGCAGCATCCCCGATAACACAAGAACGCCGAAATATTTCCTCTGCGAGGGAGTCCTGACGATGCCGTCCAAGAATAGAGATGATGACAGCAAGCATACGAGGTAAGGGAGAGTATCGCCGCCGGAGATTAAGCCATTCGAAAGTTTCGAGAGCGCGGGTCCAGCTGGAGGCGCCCACGAACTTGACGACGAAGCAGAGGTCGGTGGGAGTCATTTGCACTGCGCGGTTGTCCAGAACGTCAGCGACGAGCCCGGAAGGAGGGAGGGCGAGGATTTGATCGGCGAGCAGCTGTGCTCGTTGTCTCCAATCCTTAGCTCGCTTTAAAGCGAGCTTGCTCATCCTCCTGCCGCGGTGTCGCCGTTGTTTCTCATCCAGGTTTTCATGGTATTCCGCATCTTCTGGGTTGTCTGGATCTTCGTGCTTGTCATTGGAGTCCTTTCTAGAATTAGGGAAATGAGTATCTGAGGCAGCGGGGGAAGGGGAGGGAAGATGGGGTTGTCGAGTGAAGAAATGTTCGTCAATCCTCAAATCTGGCCATCTTATGGAAGGATCAGCTCTGCTGTAAGTGAATTCGATTTCCTTTGACCGGAGCTTTGAAGATTTGGAGGCGGAGATGGGGACAGGGAAAATCTGCGGTAGCCGGCGGTGTGAAGGGAAGATGGAGGAGGGCAAGGGAGCAGCTAGAGGGATCTGAGGTGATCCCGGGAGGGCCATAAACGGCATTAGAGAGTGAAGACCAACCAAGTTGAAGCTAGGAAAACAAGTGTGGCGGCATGCTGCTATTTAAACTTTAAGTACTATATTTTATACTTTACACCTAAATTTAAGAAAGATTTACATACACACCACTCCGTACCTAAATAATTCCTGTATCGACTCGCACAAATGTCCCATATAAAAATAGCTATATGAAATGGTTCAAAAGACACCAAAATTTTCATGTAAAAGTACGAAACAAAGAAGTCATAGGGTGACTCGGTTAAAATGATTTGATTTGTACATAAGTTTATAGAAGCTTTTTTTTCTTTTCAACACAATTGGATAATATGAAATTATAAAAGTGGGCACTTCTTTTGTCTCTAGCAGTTCTTGTAGAAGAATGATAATGGCTGAGAGATGACGGTTAGAGCAAGCCAGTCCATCGTCAAAATCATTAAGCTACAATTAGAAAATAGAATAAGCCAGAGAGAAATCAAGATGCAGTCGCTATCACAAGTTAGAGAGTTTTCTCGTCTTCTTACCTTTTCTATTTCTCTTCCTCATCAGCTTATCTGCTATTATTAGATCCTCTCCCATGGTTGCGTCAGTGTTGAAGCTGTATATGGATAATACCAGGAGAATTTATGCCTAGATATCGACAGAAGACTCGCTGCCACAGAGAATGGCGGTGATGTAGTTGATGTTATAAGAGAGCGAGCTGAGGGCAATAATTATCTATGGGAAGGAGGAGTTCAATTATTAAGTCATTAATTAAGAACAACTGAAATCTATTTTTGCATTTAATTTGTATATACTTACTGTGCTTTATAAAAATAGAAGGATTAAGAATTAAATTATATAAATGAAAAATGTGTTGTAGCTAATCTGAGGAGATGCAACAGTAAGATCATGAGGCCTACTAATCCGACCAAGTGCAGCTATCCAAGCAAGCCAGCAATGCCAAATCCGACCAAAACATGAGATTTGTCAAATACGACCAGATGATGCAAGAACAAATTAATTAACCAAAAACAAAACAAATGGGTATCCGAGCCAACCATCATGGGAAAACCAATCCAAGGGAAGATTTGGTTCCCTAGTATTTCCAAATCCCAATGACGCCTAGTGGCTTCTTATAAGGGATTAAATATCAACAACTGGGTCATATAATCCTACAGATCTATATCGAGAAAGCTAATTCGATCAAGCTGATCTCAATCGACTAAGCTGATCTCAGCAGACAGAGCTAATCCTGCAAACCCGAAGCCTATTAAGGTTAGTCGACCAAGTTAGAAAGTAGCCGAACCATAAATTTATTCATATAGAATACCAAAAATGCCCCAATGCATGCTCTTTTAAAGCACATACAAAAATATAATATCTTTATTATTTATCATCTCCTCCTCACCACCCTACCCACCACCCCCGGCTTATCGGCGGCCCAAGCTGCAACCGCAGTCCAAGGCACTTTTATGTAGTCAAGTTTAATTTTCCAACCTAAGAAAGTCAATGCGTCCAATTTCCATCCAAATCGTGGATTTTGGATTTTGAAGGCGTTCTTTTGCCCTCTCCCTCTCTCTGGCTCCCAAGTTGGCGTCCGGAAATGGCTTCGCACAGGAAAGCGTCTGAGATTGCGGCTATACTGGATCTGAAACCTCACCCGGAAGGAGGATACTACGTGGAAACGTTTAGGGATCATACCATCAATCTTTCCAAATCTCAGCTTCCAGATCAGTGTAAATCAAATAGCCTGCTATATTTTTCTTTCTTTTTTCCAATTTGATTTGTGCAACGACATCACATTGTCAGATACCATATACTCTGTTAATTTTTGGCTGATGAATGGATTATTTTTATCAGTGTTTCTAGTTTATGCTTCGCATTTTGGTTGAGTCCGTTTTGCCTAGTGCAATCGAGTTTTACATTTCGTTTGAGCTCTATCAAATCCTCCGTGGATTACCCCTCTTCTTTTTTGGTACGTTTAATGAAGCCTGTTGGAGTCTTTAAGGGATTGCTTGGCTAAATGTAAGCTTTGACTGAGTAGGATTTAGCAAAACCAGTAAATTTAGATTTTGTAAACCTTGAGTGTGTTGAAATCTGAAAATTGTTTTGCTGTTTGTCTCAGGATTCAAGATTTGTGAAACATGAGCAATTTTCAATTTGTTAAACCCTATGTGTTGAATCCTTTGGGGCATGAGATCCCGTGTAATTCGTGAAATCATACAATCCGGGAGAGACCTTAAGAAATGAGTTAGAAGAAGCTGAGGAAATTTTTGAGAGAGAGATGGTCAATGAGTTTTTTAGGGCCTAGAATTGAGAGGTATATCGTCATTTTCCCTTTTTCTTCTTTTTTATATACTATGGGGCTTGTGTACCCACACATAAGTCTAAAAAATAAAATATAAAACTAGGTTATAGGTTGTATGGTACGAAGCTTGAACAGTTTCGTTATCGATAAGACTACTGGTGTTGATTGTCAAGCTATTAATAAATGGTGATATGCATGCTGATATGCAAGAGTTATCTTTCTTTTGCCTTGAAGAACCGCTTGTCGAGCTTGACGACATAGCTAGGCAGTTGTCGGAACTCGGAAGGTCTAACTAGCTCGTTTAGGTTTAGAATGAAAGCTCGGGCAGTGTGAACGAGTTTGACTAGAAGAACTCGCTTGAAGATTAAGACTAGATAACTCGTTCTGAGACACTCATAGGAATACTGACGTACTTCAGTGGTACTAGTGGGTTTCTTATGGGTGGCAAGAAGCTTTGTAGCTTGTCACTTTTGAATGTACGATTAACGAGTACGATTGATCTGGTCAGTGCTAAACCATTGAATTGATGGTTGGTGGGTTTGATCCATTGAGCCCACACGACTCAGTTTTTTGGGCTTTTCTGTTATTTAAAGAAACTCATTTTTTAATATACATATAGTTTCTTGATTCTCTTAGCTCTTCGACACGAAATTGTTAGAAAAGTAAGATAATGAGAGATTAAGAGAATAATTAACCCCTATTAATGACTTGAGGGATGAGATGATCGTAACAGATATTTTGCTCTATCGAGTTTGTTTGGAGATATTTCTATTTATATTCAATCGAAATGGTGTTTTCCATCATCAATAAGCTTTGTGGGCTATACTTTGAAGAGTAGTTGCGAGAGTTTACCATTGAGCTTTGACTTTCTTTCCTCTTGGGGCTCAGAAGTTACGCTTGCAGGGAGTAGTCGCAAGTACTTTCTTTCCTCTAGGTAACTATGAATTGTTTTTCATTCAGGTGCTCTCGCTTTCTAGGTGATGTAAAGAACTCATTTCGTGATTTTGACTCATAGATGTTTCAGGAAAATTTTTCCTTACCGAGTTACCAAGGGTAGAAGCACATGCTGTTATAAGAGACGTGACTTATTGCAACCATCTGGAGATATGTACTTCTAAGAAGTGGAGTAGAATGTGGAAAGTTCGAAACTTCCCCATTTTGGAGGATGTGATGATGCCGACTTTTTAAAATTGTCAAAGAATAACTATCAAGTCATTTAGAACAAGTATTATGAGGACAGTTTTGCGTCCATCGATACACTATAACCTTTTCATAAGAAAAAAGATAACGTTAGTAACGACTTAATTAATTTCGGTGGTTATAAAAAGAGTTTTATTGTGTTAACTTAAGAGTCATGCCAGTCTTTATGGAGCTTTGCGAGTTGGAGGCTTCATTCTCGTGCTTTGTCCTTTGTTTACAAGAATATATTACACTTGGATCCTGCTCCGACGAGAAAGATCTCCAAAGAAGAGATAAATGTCCCAGAAGAATGGTGAAGGTGACTGTTCAGTGAAAGCTGAAGAGAGGGAAGTATTCTAATGGTTCACACGATTCGAAAGGAAAGGATGGCGGTGCAGAGAGGTCAAAGCTCATCAAAGTAAGAGGGCTGTCAGACAATTTCACGGGGACCGTTGTGACCCCAAATGTGGACTTGGATGACAATTTCACGGGGACCGATTTAAATGAAATGGCTTCGAAAGAAACATCAGTGCCACCAGTCTTGAATCCTATTCCCGGCGAACCGATAGCTGTAGTTTTGAAAGTTGGCGCTAGATCACCAGTTTCTAATTCTTTTATTAAGTGGAAGGATTCCAACATAATCAATTTACCAGAGTTGTGCTTTGGTGACTATGCATTGATTTCTTTCATCTTTTTTGGTTTTTTTTTGCTCTATGCTTTTGTTGTTCTATTTGTTACTTTGCAGATAAATCTATCGATCAACGATTGAAGCTTGCATCTCTTCTGAATGATTCCATTTTGAAAGATGCCGAAGTAGTAAAAAATCGACCTGTGGAGGTGGTGGGGAAACTCGGTAGGATGTAGGCGAACTTACTTACGAAGGTAATATTGGCTAATCCTTTGTTGACGCAATCCGTTTATATTGTTTGATTATCCTATGTTTATAGGCGGACGAGCTGTCAAGAAAGTTGATGAGGGTAGAGATAAAATCATGGAAACGAAGCTCATTGTCTCAAAAGAGTTTTCATTGGAGGAGAAACTAGTGGCCATCGCTAAGAATAGGCCATTAATAGAAGTAGATGGAACCATCTTGCTGGCTTTTTCTAATGTTGACCTCTTGAATCACATAAATCGATTGAAGGAAGAGTTTTTGTCAAATCACCAAGACTTAGAGAGAAACAATGAGAAGCTTGCGCGAGCTCTGGAGGGGCTCATTGAAGTTCGTGACGAGCTATTGTTCGTAAAAGATAAGACTGTGCACCTTGAAGACAAGTCGCTCGATATGCAACTTCATATCATGAAGTTGGAAGATGACTTCCAACAGGCTAAGAATCACGAAATTTTTTTGGAAGAAAATTGACAAGGGATTTTTTTGAGATCCAGGAGAATCGTAGAGAGTTTGAGAAATAAAGTTAATGTTATTGCTTCTTCGTTAGCAAGTTGAATGACACCCAATTTGGACAGTTTATTGCAGGAGGGCAATTAGCCGTGAAAGGACTTCTACAATCCGTGAAGATCGATTTGAACAATATAAAGAATCAAAATTTAGATCTATCTAATGAAAGAGTATGATTGTATTTTTCGCTAATTTTCTGTGTTGTAACATCTAATGCAGAACATTTTTGAAATTTCTTTTTTCTCTGAAAGATGGTCCGTATAGTCTTTGATGCTAAAGCATGGGCACACCATTCTTGTGATGATGTCTTTTATTACGAAGCAACTTCCCAATTTTCAAATATTTAGCTGACCTCCTTTTTGCTTTTGGGAGCACTTCCTCTTTTACTCTGACAATTATATAAGGGTTCAAACGATTCAAACCCTTCATTCCTTTCTCAATTCCTTCTTATTTGGCTTTAGCATATTTGAGTTGTGCCCTAGCTTTTTCCTTGCGATTTTTCACTTTGCAACCATACTAAACTTAGGAGATTCAAGCTCGGAGGTGGATATGGTTGCCATTGCTATGAAGAGTAGCAGAAAAGCTTTTCTTGCTTTGAAGATCTCCGAGGGATCTTTGAGGAAGCTCTCACCAAGATACAAAGAGATTGTATCTTCAACGATTCCTACATTCTTCAGCTATCTCGGGAGGATGAGGCTCCAAAGACTGTACTTCTATACGAGGTGTGCCGTTACCAAGATCTATTCCGATTTGGCCTTCGTTTTCCTCCGGCTTGGCTCCAAACATTAGAGGCGTAATGTGTTGGAGTGTTGAATTATGGTGGATGAGTGTTGGAAGGTGGTAGAGATATTGGAAGGGTGTTAGAAGATGGTGGAGGCAATGAAAGTGTTTTGGAAGGGGTTTGGGCATATAGAAGGTTGTTGCTAGATGGTAGAATGGTGGAGGAAGAGGGCTTTATTGTTTTGGTAGGAAGGAGAGTTTAAGGAAAGGTGCTTGGAGTTGAGGTGTGAACTGCTCAAGGCAACAATGAAGAAGAGCATTTTTTGAGCTTTTTATAAGATTATAAAATACTGTGTAAGAGCAATAGTTTAAAATCTTGCATTTGGTCCTCTAAATATTTTTTCGTCCATCCAATATGCTTTAGCTAACATGAGCTTTACTGAATTTAGGGGTGTAAACGAGTCGAGCATGAGCGAGCTTTGGTTTAGCTTGTGTTCGACTCATTAAAAAATACAACTGCTCTTGTTCGACTCGTTTATATTTCAAACAAAAAAAATTGTTCTTGTTCGGCTCGTTTGCTTAACGAGCCGAACACGAGTTATTCGCTAACAAAATATCATTTTGACAATTCTAGTCATGCATGCAACCGTTAGGGTGTAAATGAGTCGAGCTTGAGTGAGTTCAAACTCGACTTATTGAAAAATCATTGTTCGTGTTCGGCTCTTTTATGTATCATGCTCAAAAACTTTGTTTGTGTTTGGTTCGCCTGATTATCAAGCCGAACACGAACTGTTCATGAATAATAAGCTACTTTGACAACCCTAATCACATCGACGTAGGATGTTAAGAGTAGGGCGAGATTTAAATATTATTATTTATATTAAAATATTCATTTAAATAAAAATTCATATATTTTTATTATATTTTTAATTGATTATAAATCTTTGTATTATTATAGTCAATTAAGTTATTTAAAAATAATACTCATTATATATATATATAATTATTTCGAGTCAAACTGAGCCGAACACGAACAAACAAAACTTTGGTTGTGTTATGCTCATTTATATATCGAGTGCAAAAAAATTGTTCGTGTTCGGCTCGTTTGCTTAGCGAACGAATCAAACACGAGCTACTAAACGAGCTAAACAAGAGTTGTTCGCAAACAACTAGCCATTTTAACAACCTTAACTGAATTAAATGGAGGGTTTGGCAAATGAAAACTTACTATTTGGTTCTGTTGCAGTATAATTGGTGCGCCAAAATGCACAACAGTGCTTGTTGGGTTGAGTCAAAATAGTAGCTCAATAGTCAATATCACGCATTAAGTAAACAGTTTAACATGCCAACTTATTATAGACAAATTCTACTGAAAAAAAAAAAAAAAGATTTCGTTTGTTATTTAAATTCAATGAGATGAAATGCACGAGTTTTCTCTTGAAACTTCGAAAATTTTATGTGTGTGTAGTTATCCAGTGTATCACCACATCCTCTATATTTTTCAGTAGCTGTGTAAAAGTGAAAGTAATTGCATGTATATATTTGAGAACATGTATAAATATGAAGTTGAAGCAATGAAACCTTCTAGAAAATTGGAAGCCATGTACAGATGCACCTTAATAGCAGGCTTTGTATGCTAAACAATGTAAGTTATTAAAATAATGGAATTGAAATTCAATGTAAAAGTTGTGCACTTGTAAGTTAAAACAGATTGAGTACATACATTACTTCTGCAATTATGCATCTGAGTCTATGCTCCTCAAAGAGCCACATGATTCAGACTTTTATTTCTCTATTGAGTTCTCCTCATCCTTAGTCTCTTTAGTCTCTACATCAAACATTGCTTTTTTTCTACCTCTTCTATTCAATTAGGAATCATAGAATAGTTGAATATTTAATTTTGTTGATCTTATGCTGAACTAATGATTAATATTAAGCACTCTTCTAGAAGTATTATATTAATCACCACTTGAACAGTGCGGCATTTCATTTAGTTTACTCTTAACTGAATGACCTCATAATTTTTCATGATTAATGCATGATGATAGTTTATAAAATATAATTAAGTATTTTACTTCTCCATATAACTAAGAGGGAAATTATCTTTTTGTAAACATTTACAAGTCGTGCGCTATTATACTTGCATTTCTCCTTAGTTGCTCATGTCAAATATGTTGCATAAATTAAGTGCACTATTAAATCTCCATATCATGTTCATAATAGAAAAACATACATTGGAATACGAATGATCTTACCTAAATTTATGTGTTTGTTTTCGTAAAACATAAATTCTAGCAACTTTGTATTCATTGTCATTTTCATGAACTATGCTTAGTTAACGGCATACTTGGATTATTAAAAATATAAATGACAGTAAGACAACTTATTTGCATCATCATTTTACAATCGTTGATTCTATTTCATTTGATTCCAGATATATAGGTAGAAACTTGATATCTCTTTTCCATATAAGCTTCACAAATTAAGGCTTCATCATTTTTGTTATTATGAACCGTTTTTTTAAGTGGTGCATTGTCATGAGAAAAGTAATGGCAATATATCATTGGCCACAGTAAGTTAAATTACTAGAATTATAAAAAGACCATCTTTCAAATGAATATATTCATCAATATTATGCAAAACTATTAACTATTAGTTCAGAGGCAAAAATATTCAATAAGTGCTGCATGGAATAAAAAAATGTCAGTGAAAGAATCTTCTCAATTTTGCAAATTGTTTTAATTTATTCAAAAATAATTTTTCATGTATTCAGTAGATATATAGCTTAAACAAACATGATGGAAAAAATGAAATAATATGTATTTATATATTTATCACAAATTGCCTGTGGTAATAAGTCATGTGAAACAGTAGAATACATTGCATTTCCTATGCGTCCCGCCAAATTAGAAATACAATACCTAGCTTTTTCAGCCTACCAAACAGCCCCTAAATATCAACAATATTCTTTGCATAAATATATGGCAACATGCATTTTCTTGGCATAAAATTTAAACCATTCAGGGTCACACATTTTAGCTATTTTGATATTAGTCGTCCAAAAATCTTAAACCTTTAATCCATTCACATATATTTAATTGATCGATTTTAAATATGTTTATTATTTTAGTCTGGAATCTCTTTCCATTGCTTAATTATTTCAAGCTTAAGCTTTTGCATATCAATGATAAATCTAATATTGTTTTCATATTATCTTTTATTTTCACCCTTATATTCATTATTTTATTGAAAATGTCTTTAAATACAATTCCTGTAATATGCATCACATTAAAATTATGAGAAATAATATTAAATTACATGATAACCTCTAAAATATATTCATTTTTGTCTATACGCTTTGCCAAATACTGAAATAATATGTTTGCCACTGCAATCCTATTATATTAATCCTCCATGCGAATGCTAAAATGGCCTCTCCATTTTGATTGTTTATGGTTCAAATATCTTTTCAATGGCTTTGTATGTACTAAGTCAAGCAATTTTGCATTATTTTTTTTTATTTTAATATTTGAAAAACGATTTCAAACTGATGTTGCAAGCTGCAACAACTATGGCTACAGTGGACTTGCACATCATAGCACTCTATGTAAGAAGTGGGTTGGGTCTTCGTTGTCTAAATATTGGCAGTTGATAGAATTTGAAAAAATGTATTCATATTGCTTATGTTTTCAAATTTTTGGACATAGATTCTATAAATATTTCAAGGCTTATCTCAAGCTTAGAAGCCCTTTATTTAACTCATAGGACGTTACACGTGATGAACTTTTGGTTGAAGTCCACCCTTCTATTGTTCAAATCTATTCTCAAAATGTGGATTTGAGTACAGATCCTCCTTAAGCGAAAGTGGTTCCCGCTTCTACTAGTTCTGTGGTTTTGATCACTCCAACTATTACTAATATTATCACTGGCAGCTCTCTGCAATTTCTTAAAACGTCTTAACCTCTTTTCTTTGATGAATAAAACGATGACTATTTGTCACAATATATTCTTTGATTTTGACTGCAACATTCAAAGTGTTGACTCTTTAGTGGATAAATAATTTGATGCTCTTTATACCGGAAGAGGTAGAAATCTGATTTATCATTAGTCTTTTATATGTACTGAACTTCAAGCTAGATGTTCCAAATGAAATTTTGTATCTTTTTTTCATCTGCTTGTACTTTTTTCCTGTCATTCCTTGTTAAATGTCTCTGATGTACTCTTTTCATTATCCTGTTAATATATCTCAGGTTAAAAAAAAAATGTCATATATAATTTAGATAACCAAGATATCCTAAGAAATATTTACTTTATACAGATGAAGGAGGATCGTCTTAATAAAATTATCCTTTTAATTTCATTAAGGATGATATATGGTGGAAATAATTGATGAAAATCAAAGAAATTTACCTTTGCACCAAGCTTTAATGTGAATGCTTGTCTTCGCTCCGTACAATACAGGCGTGTAAATTTTTCATGAGTACTATATCCATATAACATATGATTCATGATTACCCATATGATATCAATACTCATTTTAATCAAAGATCACAACATCTATCTTATATGTTGAATTTTGTGGCCTTGGGATGATTAATGAGAAAAAAATGAAGATATATTTATGAAATCATGGTTGTAAGTTGTACACTATAGCAAGCACTTACACGTAGATGGATTACTTGATTCCCCAACAAGATCAAGTTTTTCAGTGAATATATTGAGTTAGACATTATGCGCTTACGGAGCAAATGATAAATAAATACAGTTGAAGTGCTTCCACGCTTCATTGTCAGTTAGATGTAACGGCATTTCATTTTGAGTTTTGTTATTGCATGTTAATCATATTGCTTGCATAGACAACTTTTGAAGTTTTGATGTCACTGGCAAGTAGGCTATCACCTTGTTCCGACTGCTCTTTTTTTTTTTTTTTGCTTAAATTAAGGGTGCCTATATGGCACACATTTTAATTGTTGAATGGTATCATTGCAGAGTATCATGTAGTTATCCATGCAAATATCAATTTTTTTCAACATTAAGGCCAAGTTTCCTCATTTTTTATTTGGTAAATATCACTTTTATTTGCCTAAATTGAGTGTGTCTATATGGCACACATTTTTATTGTTGAATGTTTTCTTTGCAGAATAACAAATAGTTATCTACAAATATCAATTTTTTCAATGTTAAGGCCAAACTTTATCATTTTTTATTTGGTAAATATCACTTGCTACCTTCTTATTTTTGGTATCATTGACTTAATAATAAAGAAGATGATGGTCTTTAAAAGCATTTGATACATTAAATTCAAATTTACAATTACTTGTTTAAGCAATTGATAACTTTTAATGTTGTTGCCTCTAACCTAGCCATAGAGGTTCATCAACATCTGTTATCAAAACATAAAATTTTATGCTATTTACAATTATACCATAGAGTTTCAGCACGCTCTATCCCATTCTGGATGGCAAGCAACGATGTTTGATGAGATGAATGCCTTAACTGAAAATTGAACTTGAGAACTAGTTGAACTACCTTATGGCAAGAAGGTTGTTGGTTGTAAGTGGGTTTTGATAGTTAAGTTTCAGTCTGATGGATCTGTAGCTTGTCTCAAAGCATGGTTGGCTGCTAAGGGCTATGCTTAAACTTTTGAGATCGACTACTTGGACATAGTCTCTTAGGTAGCTAGGTTGACTTCGGTTTGCCTACTTATGTCCTTAGTTGCAATGAATAATTAGCCCCTACATTAACTTGATGTGAAGAATACCTTTTATATGGTGATCTTTTAGAAGATGATACATGAAACAACCTTCTGGGTTTATTGCTCAGGGGGAGTCTGGGAAAGTATCTCATTTTCGCAAGTCTTTATATGAATTGAAGTAAAGCCCTCGAGCATGATTTGAAAAATTTAGCCAAGCAATAGAAGAGTTTGGGATGCAGAAAAGTAGAAGTGATCACACTGTATTATATAAATAATATGTTTTAGGAATCAATTTATTGGAGGTTTATATTGATGACATTTTTATTACTGGAAGCGATGTGCAAAGATTCTTATTATTGAAATCAATTCTTCAAAATCAGTTCAACATTAATGATCCGGGTTCCTTGAAGTACTTCCTGAGGATCGAGATATCAAGGAGCAAGAAGGGTACATTTCTATCTTAACGGAAGTATGTGTTGGATTTGTTATCAGAAATTGAAAAATTAGGGGTCAAAACATACAATACTCTGATGCTTCCTATTATACAATTTACCAATATTTGAGAGCTTTTTAATGAACTTAAATGATATAGGAAGTTAGTAGTAAAATTAAACTACCTCACAGTAACTTGTCATGATATTGTGGATTCAGTTAGCACTATAAGTCAATTTATGCTTCTCTCACAACCCATCATTGGTCGCTTTGAAACAAATACTTGTTACCTCATGAGAGCTCCTGTACAAGGTATTTTATATCAGAATCATGAGCATAAACATATTGAATGCTTCTCTAATGCAGATTGGGCAAGTTCCAAGATTTTTCAAAGATCCATTACTTGATATTGCATCTTTGTTGGTGGTAATTTGGTCTCATGGAAGAGTAAGAAACAAAATATAATGTCAGGATCTAGTGCTAAATCTGACCATTGAGCGATGGCACAAACTTTGAGTGAATTGATGTGGGTATCTCAACTTTTGATCGAGATGGGTTTTAAGATGACTGTTCCAGCAAAGTTGTGTTATAACCGAGTTGCAATCTGTATTGCCTTAAACCCTATCTTTCATGGATGAACTCAGCACATTGGGATAGATTGTCATTTTGTTCCGAAAAGATTCAATTGATTTTAATTTCTACAGCTCATGTGAAGATTGGGGAATAATTAGGAGATATCTTCACAAAGGTCCTTAATGGAGCTAGAGTCACTTATATTTGTAACAACCAATGCATGATACATATCTATGCTCTTATTTGAGGGGTAGTGTTATGGAATGTCATAAATGTGAATCTTGTATATTAGGAAACTTAATATTAGGCAACCTAATTAGAGGAGATCTAATGTAGATAGTTGAGAGTGTGTATAAATATGTAATATATAGTTTCAATTGTGAATAAGAAACAAGAAGTTTTTTCATCACACGCTCCGTCCTTAAGGGTTTTGGAAATCCAAGTGTTTAGTGTGAAGAAAAACAAATGCAGTATGAAATTACAATGTATTTGAAATTCATTTTCTAGTTCAATTTTAATATATTTTGAATTTTTTTGATTTTGCCAAATTTCAAATGCACCACTTTTTGTAAAATGTTGTCTACCATTGTTGTTGGTTTGCCACCATCGCCGTCGCCAACTAACCGCCTCCTTTGCAGCCACCCCCTTTGTCGCTATTGTCACCGTCACTAGCTAACCACCACCACCTCCTGCTTTGCCGCATCTCCCTTCTACTATGTTGTTTTCTACTCGTCATCGCCCACCAATGTCAACCAACCGTGGCCGCCAGCCACTTATCGCTATCATCTGCTGCCACCACTTCCAAGCATATTTTGCTTTGCATTCATTTTTCTTCATATGAGACAAAAAATTGTGATGCCCTGTATTTGTTCTATATTAAACCAAACAACTTCAATGTATTCCAAATGCACTACATTACTTTTACACTGCATTTCTTATTTTTTGGGCAATGCGAGCGCTCGAACCCAACACATGCTACGCATTTCTTTTATTTGAATTCCTATTTCCACAAACCAAACAGCCCGTATATAAATTTTGAAGCACCAATTACTTCTCTTTTGGATTTGATTATGGTGGCTAAAAATGGAATTTTGGAAGTCTTCTTTTCTCTCTCTTGAAATTATGACTACTTATGGTTTTTTAGAGCTGCTTCTCTCTCTAATATTTTTTTTTTCTTGCGTGCAGACAAAGTTGATCGCCCTGTAAGCACCTCAATCTACTTTTTGCTTCCATCAGGAAGTATCTCCAGCTTCCATCGCATACCCTGTGCTGAAACTTGGCATTTTTACATTGGTGAACCACTCACGGTTAGCATTCTTCTTTCGTGCTATGAATTTATATAATCAATGTTTTTAGGACCTGTTGCTTAAAGTTTCTTATTAAATAAAGTCCGATATCTGCTTGTTTACTAATTTGGTAATTCCATGTACACCTTTAAGTTATAATTTTCTTGTTCCAAATTTGATACCAAAAAAATAAAAAAAAAAAACTCCAGAGGATAAACTCCTAGTGGAGTCCTTTTAACGTTCTTTGCTTGTATTTTTTCTGATTCGTACTGAACCTCATTCCAAATTCCTCATCTTAGGTGCTTTTTAATGATAAATATTGTTCTATTATGGTTTCTTATTACTTTTAATGTTCAGAAAATTCTTTACTATCAGATTGTATGATGGAAATGTAGTTGTTTTTGTTCTCTCGCTACCACAACAGAAAATGGCAATATTGGAAACCTTGGGATATGTGCGACAAGGCAGCGCATGTACTCATAGCCAAGGATGTGAGAATTATTATTAGTTTGAATTATAAGTGCGGGAGAAAGAAGTTTTATTTCAAAATGAAATATTTGAAGTGTGTAGCTAGCAGTGTGTCTTTATGTAATAAGGAATTGTTTGCGTGGGTGTGATTTCATGACCATATTGAGGATTCAAATATGAAGCTCTGAAATCAATATAATACAATGATAATATGATTTTTTCAATTAAAAAAAAAAAAAATTTTAATTGTAAATTTTCCATTATTTTTCTCCAGTTAGCGTGCAGGAACAATCCTTTTTGTTAAATGGAAATTTACATACATACGACATAATTCTTATGTATTCACATCTCTACACCTATAACACTTTTAAACTTATGCATGAAAAAGTGTATTTCACTTTTAGAAGAAAGTGATGGTGATATTTTTTATGTGATTTTAAAGATTTGAGTGGTATACTGGTTAATATGATGACTGTTTTGGGGTTAGATATGTAAATACATAAGAATTGTGTCGCATGTATGTAAATGCCCCTTATGATCATAAATTTTGTTATATGTTCTAAGGCATAAAGGAAGATAAAATTCCCCCTGAAATTATTGTTAACTCCTGGATTCCCATAGTCAATACCTTCTCCCTAAATTACGGGTTCTGTAATTGAACCAATAGTTAGAATCTTTATCAATAATTTTCTTATGTTGCTTCATTATCCAGATCTTAGAGCTCCATGATGATGGACATTTTGAATTCACTGTTCTTGGCTCTGACCTTGAAGCTGGTCATCGCCCACAGTACACCGTGCCGCCGAACACATGGTTTGGATCGTTCCCTACCCTCGATATCTCATCGTATTCGACTGATGGAAGTGTCCTCGCGAAAGCTCCCCGTCGGGAACCCGAGCTCCATTACTCGCTTGTGGGTTGCACCTGTGCTCCGGCCTTCCAGTTTGAGGACTTCGAGTTAGCAACCCAAGCTGAAAAACTGCTTACTCTTGCTCCTAAGGCAGGGCCTCTTCTTGAATATATCATTCAACCTAATTGAACTATATATTATGCCTTGGCTTTGTTTTGCTTCCTTGAGAGTTATATGGCATCAAGTTGTGAGTCATAATAAAATAAATTTATGATAATTAATCTTAAAATAACTACGCATTCAATTCTAGTTGTTGGATATGTTCATTTCTGCAATCTTAAGTACAGTTATTGATGGTTTAGTTGCAGGATTAGTTTATTTACCTTAGAAATGAATGTTTATAGTTTAGTTTAATGCTTGTCATGAATGCTCCCAAAGGTATTTGTAGCTGATGGTGTTGTTGTTCTTAAACTTAGTTCACATTGTAAAATTGCATCTTTGATTTTTTTTTTTTAATTTTTAATTCAAAAGAACTAAATCTAAAAGTAGTAAAACCTGGAGATGTAACTAGTGCATGACAAAGTGGGCGTTAAAGTTATTGGGTGTTGATGTTGGTGCTGACGTATCGATCTTGTTGGCGACGTCGAGTGTCGGCCTTGTTGAAAGTAGTGGGCAACAACCGTATTGATTATGATAGGTGATAAAATACCGAGCATCACAAAACCATATGTTGATTTCAACAATATTTATCTATCATGTTGATAATGATGGACATGACAACACTATTGATGTTAATGTTAGCTGTTTTACTACTTTTATGTTTGACTATATCATTGTAAACTTATAATACAATCATTTTGGTTTAAATACTTTTATTGCAAATTTATTTAGGATATATAATATTATTCTCTTAAATACCACCCTAAAAATTTTTATTCTATTAAAAATTATTTATTTATAGGAATTTGTCCATCTTTAAATTATAAATTTGCTTAATCCTCTCTAGTTATATTTCCTTTTACACTTTTGATAGTACTATTTTAGTAGTTTTTTGTGTCATTTTTAGCAATAATAATTATATTTATTTTTTACTTAATAATCATAATTATATTATTATTGTTGTTATTTAATATTTAATATTTTGCTTAATGAAAAAAAGGGTTGGTTCAAGTCTATTCCTTTCCTTTTCCTCATTAAAATAACAGCGCTCTCTTTAATTTCAAAAGGAAAAATATCAGGATTATTGATAACCTTTATTTTTCAAGTGTTGACCAAATTTTTGTTTCTTACACAATTGAGTGAATTTATTGAAAGTTGAAATTCTCAACTAAATTTTAAGGGTCTGTTTTGGGAAAAAATGGCATGTTTGTAGATGATAGATGTATAGTTTGTGGTATTATGATGTAATGCCACCAAATACCACCAATCCGCGTGCGCAGATTTCACAATTAATATCCACTTCTAGTTTGAGCAGCTTTTTTTAGCACTTTTTACAGAAGCCCATTGGGGCAAAATGATATTTGGGGAGCTCTATTTTCAGATTTTTTTAGCGATGTTTTCAAACGGAGGACTTGTGTGGCATGTAAAAGTTCCACAACATATACGCTAAAATGACGACGGCACCGCTGTTGAATTTGTGAAATGCCATGCCTAAACCTTATATATCCACACCTTAGGGATTTTCTTCCCTTTGCCGGCCAAATAGCTATGCATGATTCTCTTCCCCGTCACTATTTATTCCTTTGATTATTCTGTTTAGGTGGATTTTAGCTTAATTTCCTTACGTTTTCTCTGTAATGCTCACACCATTTGCTAGTTGGTTGATCTATGTGATTTGGGAATATGACGATTCTCTTCCATGTAGCTTTTATGGTCTTCAATTCTTCTCTCCAGATGGATTTTAGCTTTGTTTTCTTATGTTTTCTCTATATTGCTTACACCATTTGTTAGTTTGTTGATCTATGTGATTTGAGAATCATAGATTTCATGTTTTGAGATTTTAGATTCAACCCGTCCAAAATGAAAACCTATAATGATACTTTATGTTGGTTGATCTATGTGTTGGTGGGCTTGATCTCTTCTAAATGTATGGGTCCAAAATGAAAGTATGTAATTTATGTGTTGGTTGATCTATGTGCTAATTTCAGGCTCATCGCTTCAAAAATGAAAACATATAATTGTTGTTTTGGGTTATTTTTGATGGGCTTGATAGTTTCAGTTTGGGGTTGCTTTTTCAATACTTTTTTGAGAAGCGCGTCTGCTAAATAATGTTTAGGGTTAGGTTTTGATGGGCTTCATATTTCTGAATGTATACTACAAGAGCATCTTTCGTCCTATGAGTATTGAAATGGAATTAGTAATTAAATATGTAAGCATTGGTGTCCCTCTTATTGAAACACAAATGAGAAATTCTTGTTCAGATGTCAGTCCCTTGGACCACCTAAGGGCCGACTCCCACAACATGGTAAATAATAGATGATACTTCAAAATGTCTGTAATCCTCAGAAAGTAAATAGTCAACTTAAAGGAGGAAATATGACCTGTTGTATCAATCTGAATTTTGTAGGACTCCAACATGGGGATTTTGAATTCCTCCTTGGGGAAGGGGGGATGGGAGCTCAACATAAAAAATTTGCAATGAAAATGCACTCTCTGGCTGACGAGACATCTTAGTACTCTTGAATTGTTGTCTATTCATTAGTCAGACCAAACACTGTTCAAAGAATCTCCTATTTTTTTGGGGCTTGAGATAATATTTTTCCGCTGGGCACTGGCACATTTGACTAAGGTTTCTCCTCCCTGTCTTGAGCAATTGCTTCTCAAATGGCTTCTAGCATCTGATCCATCATTTGGTCCTTTAACTCTTATATTTGTTGTTGCATGAACTCCCTAGTTCACTCCATGTTTGCAATGTCGCTTTGGTGGGTTTCTTCTTCATGTTGTGCTCCCTTTCTTATTTCTAGCATGAACCACACTCACCAAACTATTCAGAATATTGAACTCGAATTTGTCTGTGAATCACACAAAAGGAATAATACGTAGAATAAGAAAGAGAGTGTGCGTAGCAGTGAATATTTGATTGAAGAAAATTTTATTGATTAGCTTTTTACTGTAGAAATGACCCCCTATTTACCAAAAAGACGGGGAACAAGGGCAAAAACAAAAGCCTGCCAACAATTTAAAAGGGGTGGTAAAAAAGAATTTGAAAAATTAAAAAAAAGGGCCTATTACTCAGCTACATATCACTTGGTCGGCTAAGATTAGCAATCCTTGGGTCAGTAAGGCTCGTTCGACCAACTATACTGACTTGGGGTAGCTGATCGGCTCTAGTTGATCTTCACTCATTCGGACTTTGCTTGATTGACTCAAGTGAACTGATCTGTTGATTTGGCCCAATTATCGACTATTAATCGTTAGATTAGAAACTCCTGTCGCCGGGCTGACATTAGACTATTACACAGAGAGTAAATCACTGTAATTTGATAGGTAGCTAACCTCTTAACAAAAAGGTCCCTTCAGGAGTGTTCGTTGAGTATATACTGGCAAAAACTTCGGCTTCTTAAAGAGTCTCGGGGGCCCTTTTGAGGCAACTGATGATGTTGGGGCAAGAGTTGGGCTGATGTTTTCTCTTGATTTGCTAGAACTTGGTTTTTGGCTCAAATGACCTTTGTTTGGCCGGCTTTAGGTCCCAATCCAAAAGGTTTGTACTTGATCAATAAGATCTTTGATCTTATGGTGGCGTGAATTTTGATCTTTATTTTGTGGGTCATCACTGATCATACTTTTATATCTTTTATTTTGTTAAATTTTCTCAAGATTTGTGTTGACACACTTTTGATTAACAAATTAGCTAATCAAACAAATGTGACTGGGCCCTTATTGAGCCAAGTTACAAGGAGCTAATTATAAGTATGGTTCGTTCGTAGCCAATGATGAGTTAGCATTGTTGTTTCTTCTAATTTTGCTGGTTGCAAATTGATTTCTTCATTTTTGGGAGACAATGATGGGTTAGAATGTTGCCTCAATCTACAATTATTTTAGCAACCTACCCCTCTTACTTTTAGCACGTGGATGACTTTCAAGCAACGTTGATTTTTTGTGACGTTCATGATGAAGTTTTGGACTTCATGATTTTTTGCAACATTTGCCTTTATGTCTTCTTTGTGCTTGCCCTTATTTGATCGTCTAAATATGCGTGCTATTACTCTCTTTGTTTTCCTCATACCCATAAATGCAACCAATTTTTATGATAAATGGAACTGAGATTTTATTCAGATAAAACTTTAGCTTAATTGGAGGCATAAATAACAATTAAGTTATTCAATATATTATGGAGTTTGATGTGAATGATCATACAATTATTATATCTTGATTAATTGCATGTAAAACCAAAATCTAATGGGGCAAGGATCAAACTGATGAATTGTTGTTATTAAGATTAAAAATTTATTTTATATATAAAATTTATGATATAATGATGATTATATAAACTTCATAAATAAGAATAATATTATTTTATCTTATTTAATTAAAAAATAAGTTTGATTTTTGCATTTAGGTAAAACTATTGATATAACCATCATAATATTTGAAACCTATGACCAACACATTTTGCATTTTGTGTATTGTTGTCATTCTCTTATTGTATATGAGAGATTTTTTATTTCTTTTTTGGTATATAAAATTTCTCCAAGGACACATAAATTGAGAGTAATCGATACTAGACATGAGTGGGAGATGTGAGTTTAGCTCAAAGATTATTAATCGATTCAAATTTTGGCTCGGATCGAGGTTGGATCGAAATAAACAAGCTGAAACTTTGGATCAATTTTATTTTTAACCGATTTTGAGCCATGCACGGATTGGGTGAAACTGGCTAGTGATGATCGTGAAGTATTTTTTTATTTTAAAAAGTTTTATATATAATGTTAAATAAAAAGTATTATAATGAGCCATGAGCTGATTTCAAGCTAGAATTGATCTAGATAACTCAATTTGAGCCAGCTCATTTTGATTTTGAGCCGGATCGAGTAGATTTTAAATTGGAACGGATCCAAATAACTCAATACAATTTCGAGCCGAGCTGACTAGAAATCAAATATAATGACTGATCTCGCGTCAATTTAATATGATTTGACCCATGTTTTTTCCCCTACATTTTACATGTTATTTTTATCTATTTATCAGAGCTTTATGCATGAGAAAGTTAATATATTGATGTTGTGCATGTTGCAATCATTAATACGAATAATTTGGAACAAGAGAATCCAACAAAAAAAAAGTGATCAATTTTGCTTCAGTGGCTTGATCTAAGGCTGATTGGAGTCGGATTGGACCAATGTTGAAATCGTTAGGTTTGTTTTGTTGAGATGGTCAATGTGAATATAAACTTGCTAATATTGTGACTCATATGATTTTCCATGTAAGTTTGAAAATTTTCTTATAAAAATGCATCAAGATTCGTGATTGATAAAAATTTGTTGACGACACATTAACCCTATATCTATACTAAAAAAACAAGGGAGGTTTACATACATATCACATAAAAATATTAGGATTTTCATATTTCATGCATAAACTTTGAAATTTGCATACATAAACTTTGAAATTTGCATACATAAACAATTTATATGTATTTACATATCAAATATCAAAACTTTAATTTTTACACCCAAAAACCATGGTATTGTAGTACAATTTAAAACTTAAAATAGTGGTACTTTTGATCTGTTGTGAAAAATTTGAATGACTTAAATATAAAAATTAAGTAAAAAATTAAACTTTTAGGTGTTAGATATATAATACCTTGGAATTAGGAGGTATGCATGTAAATTTCTTTGAAGTGAAATACCCCAGCATTGTTTTCTGAAAGCCGTTTAGTTCGAAGGCTGAGGTTTGTGTGGCCACTCCGCCTCCGTAGCAAAGCGGGAACGTCTGGATCGAAGAAGGGAGCACACGCCTTTTCCTGAACAACAAACATTTCTCTTCTTTCGGAACTCTCAATTTCTTTGTTGTATCTTGATCTCCAAACGACGGCGAAAGCTATCATCAAACTTTGGTTTCTTCGAGGAGCAGGCGATTCGGTTTTGTACGATACTGTGTATGCCTAGTCGTATAATCTTATTCTTCCTGTTTCGCAACCAGATAGTACATGGAGAAATTTTTAGATTTTTTATGGAGTTTTGAGCGGCGATTCAAACTGTTTACCTGGAAAAGCTAAGCTTAGCTGAGGGTAGTCTGTCTTATGACTTTATGAGAATTACTTGTGGTTTTATTTTTGAATATTATTGTCTGGAACTGTTCTGTATAAGTTCATTTGTGGTTTCTCGTTTTGGGTTTTTACTTTTGTTGGCGGGAATTTGAGGTTTGAACTGCTAGCTTGCATTTTTGTGTGATTTATTGGGCCATTGATCGTGTTTTGCGTAGTTTGCTTCTAGCAGGCGTGTTTTGTTGGAAGATTTCTGTATTTCTGTTGCGCGGGTTGCATTTCTTTTTGGCTAGGGTTTTTAGCCGTGAGCTTTTTAGTTCCGGAGGATTTGCTTAGGTTTTCTCTTGAAAATTTAACTTGGTTGGAGTGGTTACATGACTAAGTTCGGAAAAATAAGACACTTAGGAGGCACTATTTTTAAGTTGTTTACGTATAATCTTGAAATAGTTTGGGATAATTATTTCCTTTCATGGTTTTCCTTTTTCTCAGAGAAGACCAATGTTGGGGATTCCACCCTTCTTTGTTTTAATGTGCTTTTCTGTATAAATATATTCAATTTTCCAGTTTGTGTATTGAAAATTGATTTTTTTCATTCGGCAAAACCTATTTAATTTTTTCTTACAAAGGATTAGGACTTTCTTTTATCCCCTCCATGTTTGATCTGACATTATTAAACAATTGAGTAATATGTCAGACGTAATGTAATTACTCATAAGTAAGGACGATATATGACTGGCTCATTCTGGTTCAATGAACTGTTTTCAAACTCTGTCACCATGTTAGTAAGGAGCTGGTGTGCCTCTTAAATTCCAGAATTAAGAATTTAGGGCTGAGTCAGGCAACATGAGGGAGAGAAAAGTGCGGAAATAAGATATGGCAATTGAACGGGGATTGACACAACGATCGACAATAATGGCTACTAAGGTATGATGCGTATGATCAAGAGGGAGAAAGAGGAGATGTCAATCCCATATTCAAGGATTTAGGCAGCATGAGAAATTCTTAGCAACTACAACTGATCCTGAAACCAATGTTTGAAAAAATCTGTTTAAGCAGAATACATGGTGGATACAGGGCAGCTACTGTGAGAATGCTAGAGATCATTAAGCCTAAACCTGTTGCCTTTTTGTATGAAACTCTTCATGCTCCAATTGATTGCTTGTTTGATAGCCAGTGTAGTAACTAGAATAATTGATAGCCGATTGTTCTTAAAATGACTTTATTTTACCTTCACTCCAAGGGAAAATCTAGTTCTGTAGCTAAGTCACAAACTTATATGATGATTTATGAAGCCTGCTATCTTATGAAACATAAGCAAAGTATATTGCGTGATATAATTGGGATACAATGTAGAACATTGTTTGATATGGCTTTCCAAATTGATTTCTCATATTCAATTTAGATTTATGCCGGGCAGGTCTACCATGAAAGCTATAGATTTATTGAAATTTTGATGGAGAAGTACAGAGAGAATAAGGAGGATCTACATATGATTTTTATTGATTTAGAAAACGCTTACGATAAGGTTGCAAGAGAAGTGCTTTGGAGAGTTTTAGAAAAGAAAGATGTTAATATGAATTATATTCAAGTTATTAAAGATATATATATACTACAACTGTTACTTGTGTTCAAATAGAAGGAGGGTTGATCAAGTATTTTTCTATTTCAGTTGGATAACATCAGGGATCAGCTTTAAGCCCATATCCTTTTTCTTTAGTTATAGATGCTCTTACCGGGCATTTACAGAAGGATGTACCTTGGTGTATGATTTTCGCTGATGATATCCTTCTTGTGGATAAGACTAGAGAAAATGTTCAGGAAAAACTTGAATTAGGAATTTTTATATTGAAGTTTAAAGGCCTTCGTTTGAGTAGACCTAAAAATGTAATTTTAGTAGTAGTAGCTCTAGTGACATAGTTGTAACTATGGGTGATCGAATTATTAAAAGGTGTGAACGTTTTAGATATCTCGAGTCTATTGTTCAAAGTGATAGTGATATAGATGAGAATCCTATTAGTAGAATTCAAGTTTGTTGATTGAACTGGAGGAATGCATCATGCTTATTATGTGATAGAAAAGTGCTGCTTAGACTGAAAGGAAAATTTTATAAGATGATGGTGAGACCTGCAATACTCTATGATGCTGAATGTTGGCCTTTAAAAGAGAAGCATAAAACAAAGTTAAGTGTTACTGAGATGAGAATGCTTAGGTGGATGAGTAGTTTGACACTTAGAGACAAAGTGTGAAATGAATATATATGTAATAGGCTTGGTGTATCTCCAATGGCAAACAAGATTAGAGAGTTCTTAGATGGGTTGGTCTCATTAAACGTCGACCATCTGATGATCCTGTTAGGAGAGTAGATATTTTAGATTTGACTTATGTTAAGAAAGACAGAGGTTGACCTAAAAAGACTTGGGCATATTGTATAAAAAATGATCTTAATCTATTAGAATTCAGTGAAAATATGACTCTCAATAGGACGCAATGGAGGAAAAAGATTCATGTAACCGACCCCACTTAGTGGGTTAAAAGCTTGTTGTTGTTTTTGTTGTTGTTATTGTACATATACATTGAGATATATTCATAAATAACAAGTGATTATGAGGTATTAAATCAGGCAATAAATTAGAGGACATCCCTAATCTTTAATCACAAACTTTTGCTTCAATTAGTTGTTTTGATTAGTTAGCTTTTGTTGTTCTTTGTATTGTTATGTAATATATTGAACGTATGATTGATCTAGATTCTTTTGAATCTAGGATTTGTAGTGCATTTTGCCTTGCAGTAGGAAGATCAATGCTTGATCAAAAAGCTGGTTTTCTTGTGATAGGTTATTTTGTACTAGTTAAGGGATAAATGTATTCGTAATGCTTTTTGTTGACATATATTATGAAATGTGCTTTATTTGTTGGTATGATTTCATGTGATCATATTAATGTTTTGTGATATTTATATCATTTTGATTATTAAGAAATAATTATTGCCCTTATGAATCATGAATTATGTTGAGATGTATTTGAGCCCGATCAAAATTTATTATTTCCTTAAGACAATTCATTGCTATAGAAAGTCATATAATTTATCATTGTTTATAGCGGTGTGTAGCTTAGTTGAACTCTTTTGGATATTTGCTTGTTAGGCCTAACGGGCTCACAAAGTGATAACTCAATTGAAAATCATTAAATTTTCATTAGTTGATGTTTATCTTTTTTTTTATTATTTATTTTTTTGGAGGGTATCTTGATGCAACCGATTGTATAATGGATGTATAAATATTGTTTGCCTTCAAATGACTGCTTGAATATTTAAACACATTGATCATCAGTTGGCAAATGAATTTTTATGAACTCTATTGCATAATAAAAATTATTTTTTGATTGGCTGGTCTAGAAATTATATATATATATATATATATATATATATATATATATATATATTAATATATATATTACAATTGTTATAATTTAATATCCTATTGTTATTCATACCTTTTTAATTGATCATATTTATGGTGTGTTTTTTGCTTTTTATAATTGTGGGGTTTCATCTATTGATTTGATTTTTGCAAACTCACACATCTGCATGGATTTTAGGCCACTAAATTTTGCATCAGATAGAGGATCATCCAGGCTTACATTTCCAGGAGATCAAATGAGGTATTTAATATTAGAGTTATTTAATTAATTCAATGTAACAATTAAATTCTGTTTACATTTTTGTGAATATTCATAGGTATTATTAGATTTAGATATTCTAATGATCTTATTGGTGGACATAAACATTATTGAAATTATGTTTATACTTACTAGAATTACTCTTAAATTTTTTAGCTCACACCCTTCTACTTTGTTTTGTGATTTCCTACCTGGTTGGTGTGACACATAAATTGCTATTTTTCTAGGTCTTCTGCTGCGGGCTCTTAATGTTATTGGTGAATTAAACTTGTTTAATACTCCAGCTGGACACGAGACATGCATCGAATCGGAATATTAAGAAATTTTTTTGCTGATGGTGTATGTTTCTTTTGCTAGTTGATATTGGTGGCCCATGTTGTACTGGAAAATTTTTCTTTAATGGATGGAGGCATAGTTGAAGTGGTTGGCAGCAAGGGCTGCTCAAGGATCTTCTTTAGCACTATTGATTCTATCACAAGCATTAGAAGTATGAAATCCTCAGAGTTTTTGTCTTCATCTCTTTCAACCATTTCCGGGTCTGTTGGTCCTGCAAAAATGGGACCCTTTACTGGTCTTGTCATATGTGTAACTGGTCTCTCTAAAGGTAATTTATAGTCTAAATTTTAAATTTTCTAAATACTGCAGCGTTCTAACAATTTTCTTGAGTTCTGAATCAAACTTGTTGGAAGACATGTTTAATAGACGCCTTGGTCTCTTGGAACTTTTTCAACAAGAAGTAAAACTGAAAGAACAACTGCTTTAGAGAGACTTCCTATAGGCTATGTTAGCAGTTGTGCATATTTTAGTTGACCTGTAGGCTATATCTCAACGCAAGTCCTGTGGTTATAAGTTTGGTGGACCTGTTTTTTCTAGCTAGGCGTGCCCACTTTTCACATTTATCATTTTGTTTGCTTTATTCAACTTACTGAAGTATGTCTTAACTTGCTATTTTACTTTCCGCGGATATTTAATGGAAAACCTATGTTTTGGTTATGCAACTTTTTTTTTCTTAAATTTTCTTAAAACAAACATATGAGATGCATGGAATGATAGAACTTAGTTTGCAGAAAAAAGATTGCAGGAATCAGCTTTTTATTATAGTTTCTTAGCTAGCTATTTATGTTTTTATCGGATAATCCATTTTGTTTTCTTTCAGTTAGAACTTAGAATGCAGTATTCTGATGTAAGTTTTACTGTTAAATTAAGTTCAACAGTTTAATCACCCTCATAATCTTATCATGTAACAGAAGCAAGACAACAGGTCATGGCTGCAGCAGAAAGGCTTGGTGGTCAGTACAGCTCTAGTTTGCATCCCAAATGCACGCATCTTGTTGTCCAGATATCCTGTCAAACAGTGCCGCTGTTCTTTGATATTTTAAATTTTATTGCACAACTTAATTAGCCTCTTATTCTTGCAAACTTATGCGGTCATATTTTTGTTTAGCATCATGGTGGTTTTCATTGCTTTTGGGACTATTGTAAATTGTCATTTGTGATTGGTAGTTATGTATAATTTCATGACACAAAATTAGCTTTTAATAAAATAAAAATTGTTCTTTTGCCACCTTAACATCCGTACAGTTGTGTTGGGAGAAAGTTTGAGCATGCATGGAAGTATGGGAAAAGAAGCGGTCTCTTTGTTGTTACTCTGGGTTGGTTTGTCGACAGTGTCAGGAAGAATAGTAAGCCTTGATTTAATCTTAGTGAATTTGAGTTTCTTTGCACCATATAAGCTTCTATTCTGCTTCTAAATGAATGTCAAATTCAGTCTTTTATTTTGTGAACTCCCTGTTGACATTTATTTAGGAATTACATTTAATCTAATGTTGGTAAATCTAATTTTGCAGTTTTCTTAAGTAGCTCTATATAACCTTATTTACTTGGGCTTCATATATTTACGTGCCCCTTTTTCTAATGATTCTACACCTTGCTTCTTATAGTGAGGTTGAATGAATCACTATATATCGTTAAAAATGTTGGAGAACATGGCTTCCCATTAGTGGATTCGGATGTATCTTCTGCCCTCCCTGGAACTGAAAAGTCGTGCCTTCCGCTAGCACATATTGATGTTGATAAATCTTCCAATAGGATCAACGAGACAGGACAGCTACGTCAACAGCCTCTACGAAATGAATGTAGCAGTGGATCACTTTTTTCTAACGATTTTATTTTCATTGATCCAGATTTATCAGTTGAATTGAAGAAAAAGGTAAAATGGCATCAATTAAATAATGCCCTTCTAAATGAAATATCTCCCACAAAAAAGTTTTTCTGTATTATTTTTCATATTTTTTCATTTGTAGGTTGTTGATGCTGCTAGTAGTGAAGGTGCGAAGTTCCTGGATCATTGGTTTATAGGTTCTCCAGCAAGTCATATTGTTTGTGAGAGCCCTTCCATTCAGAAGTATATTGGCTATGCTAATAGCCTTGTGACGGTAAGAAATGTTGCATTTTAGTTGAATCTCATATTTACATAAAACATTGTTTTTACCAATTTATTTTATCATTTACATCTTTTTTGCTCTTGAACTTTTCAGCCACTATGGGTTTTCAAAACTGTAAAGGAGAAGTGCTTGCAGCGGCTAGTGCACTTATCTTCTGATCTAGTTAGGCAGGTTGCAACCAGTCTCGAGAACAATCAGATCAATCAAATAGGAAAGGTACCATGCTTGATTAATGTTATTTTGCTATTGTGTCTGTGAAGTTCTTCTTTCTAGGTTTCACAATCTTATTTCTTGTCCTTCTCTCTTTCTTTGTAAAGCTGTTTATTGCTTGAAGGCTGCATTTGATAGCTTCTAAACCAAAAATTAGTGGAGATTGAGATTTACAGTACTCTCTATATGAAAATATATGGGGATTATTTTTTTTTTTTTGGGGGATAGACATAGGGTCTATTTGTTTTGCCCCAAAATAGGGGTACTGCATTTAGAATGCATATATTTTGAAAACTTAAGTGTTTGATTTTAGAGCAATGAAAGGGGGAATAAAATTTCAATTAATTTAAACTTACCATTTATATCATTTATAATATATTCTAAACTTGCATAGATATGGCTAAATTTCAAATTCATTGCAAACTGTGGATGTTGCTGCCGCCCTTCGGCATCGTTCACCATTGGTCACTGCCATAACACAATTGAGTTTTATATTGATATCATTTTACTTGAAATCAAACACAAAAAAAACGAACTCCTATATTTATTTTACACCTAACCAAATCACTTTAAAATATTTAAAATACACAACATTTTTTTTACATCAATTTTTTTTTCAGTGAAACAATAATTGATGTGTTATGTGGATGACGGGGGTCTAAATGAGAACAAATCACAGCCTTAGAAATTCGCTTTCATGGAATTTTTTTTCTTCATGCTCGTTATACACTTTTTAGATATCAAAAGGGTTTGGAATCAAAGCTTTTAAAAATAGAGAAATATTGAGATATGTTAGAGATGTGGGATTGAAATAGAGATAAAAAACATGAGAGAGAGAGGTAAACCTTGATATAAAGAGGTAGAGAATAAAAAAGAAGAATTCAAAATTGTTTTGTTCAACATTTCTTTCATATCATAACGAGTGAATTTATTTTTGTACTTTTGCATGACCTAATTGTAAATAAAATAAATACAGAGGACTTACAACATCTTATTACATAGAAGGTTGCAAACTTAGAGAGGAATGAGCTGAAGGAAACTAGAAATATTAAAATAAATCTTAAAAGTTATCTATTATCTGATCTCCTTTACATCTTGCATCAACTCAACTTCTAACAGTTCAACTAAAGTCTTTTGAAATTAGAAATTCAACGTTATTTCCCGACAACGATGCAAAAAATTTGATACGATGGAAGTGCTATGAAACACCAACGATATATGTAAGTATACATGCTGTCCAAGTTGTATACAAAACTAAGTCCGTGTATCGATCCTACGAGGAACGAGTGAACTCCTAAAGTTTGAAAAAATTTTAATTTATTGATTTTGAGTCTAGCTTGAAGGTTAAAAATTGGGTTAAAGTTTTTTAATCATAATTTTATAAATAGCAAACCTATGAGTTAGAACAAGTAATATAAAACCTCTCTCACATTGCTCCCATACAATATAAAACAATTTAAGTGACTTTAATGAAGTTGACAACTAGTAACAACATTTTTCCTTAGCTCCTTTTGGTCGTCTTAAATAAAATTAGGGTTTTATATTATAGTTAGTCCACTAATTATGCAAAAATTTTAGTTTTATGTAAATTTTTCTAACAATTGCACTGTCCTAACAACAATATTCTTATTATTTTAGAGCACTGTTGATTAACCGAATTGTTCCACCAGTCTATTTCCATGGTATTAGATCACGACCTATTTTAACTTCGTATGTGGTTAGTTTAAGAGTAAATTAAATTCAAAAGATTAAACTATCAACTCATAATCAAATTACACATAATCACATTACAAAGATTTTACCAACTTATATAAAATCCAATTCAAGGGACAAATGCTTTCTACTCATTACAGTTGAAAGTAAAACAAATTTCATTGCAAAATTAAAGTTTAAGAAAGTCAGAACGATCTCACCGATGTTCTCCACTGCTTCACATGAAATTACAACGAAATTCCTGAGTTCTACACCGTTTTGAGTACATAAATTGACATACACTTGCGCTTACACTTCTCACTCAGAAGAACATTCTCTCACACTCACAAAACTCCGGATTCCTACTTCGAAATGCTTCAATTGCTCTCGAGTATTCTCCTTCTCCCTGTAGTTGACCTCCAATCCCCTCCACCTATTCACAATCAGACCTGAGACTTTGAATTAATAAAGGTGGGGTATTGACAGTCAGACGGTGGGAGTTAAAATTTTCTATATCTATTTTTTATAACTAACCTTTAGTGAAAAGATCGTTAAAAAAGTAAAATAAAGTAGTACAATTAAATTTATCTCATTATTAATTGTTCGCACACTCTATAAAATTTTCTTTTATATTGCTCATCTTTTAATTCACTTAATTAAATTTGAAATATTAGTTTAAAACAACAACGATGTAACTATACTTAGTAAATACTCATGCTCTTAAACTACCGTAGCACAATAAAAAAAACATAATATTCATGTCAGTTTAGCCTTTAATAAATCGGTAATAAAACATTTGATAGTTTATGATTATGATCACTCACATTGTTTCATAATATTTAATATGTTTTACTATATCAATAACATGTTTATATCATTAATATTTGTATAACCGTCACATGATTACTATCTAAAAATTATATCTGTCAATATATTTCAATATAAATATCATTTTTCATTTACATACACAGGTACCTTAACATTCCCCACTAGTTCCATAAATTGATGACTTCATCACAGTTAAACATACATATATAATCAATCTATGTCATTCATATTATTCACTATTTTATTTCACTTAGTATATAATGCATAAAATATTTCATAATATGAGACTATAAACATTAATATCGAAATGACCGATAAAATTTAAGAATAAATTAATCAATTGCATTAATCAAGTATGAATAACAGTTCATACAACCAGTTTAAAAGAGATGCAAAAATGATATTATAATGTAAAAGTATGAGTATTCACCTCAATCACTGATGTTACTCTTGTAAAACGTTATCTTCACTTATCTCCAATAAAAACCTATAGTTAAATGCATAAAAAATTATTATTATTATTATTATTATTATTATTATTATATGTTAATCTTATTATCAGAATGCAATTTGCTTTTATTTTATCACTGATCTATCATATATTATTAATTATTTTTCTATTATTATCTTCATTTCATAATATAAATTTAATTATTTCTTTCAAACAATTTAAACTTAATAAAAAATTGATAATAAAAAGTTGGTCTTTCTAACTTATCTTTTTAGTTACTTTATGTAATTTTTATCTTTTCGATAAAGCTTATATATATATATATATTTATATATATAGATATTATGTAACAATTTATTATTTTTATTATTATTCATTGACATTTAAATTCATTATATGTAACATTAGCTCATAAATTTAATAGACAATTAGAACTTGAATGAATCAAACCCTAACCTTTCTTTGCTATCGCCACCCGCTTCTTGATCCAAATCTTAAATTCTTTAAGTTTAATCTTGATTTAATTAAACCTTATTATTAATAATTAATAATTAATAATTAATAATATATTAAATTTATAATTTTATATTATTAAACCCTTACCTTTTTTGCACGCGCGATCTGTATCTTACCTCCTTTTTTGCACGCAAGATCCGTATCTTACCCGCATGCATGAGAGCTCATTCCTCTTCTTCCTTCGATCGACTAGGGCACCACTCCTCTTCTCTACGTCGTAGTGGAGGCCTTTTGGCTAGGGCACGGGCTCCCCTCTTCTTCAGCACGCGCGCAAAACTCACGAGAAGTTTTCTATCCTTTTCCTATCACACATTGAAACTCATCTATGCAGTCCTTAGAACCCAAGTTCGATCATCTGCTCGATTTGGTTTGCCATATTACGTCGATCTCTCTGCTGCAAGCACACGAAGTCCATCTTCTCCCAAGGTAAACTGTTCGTGATCAGAGTATGCATGTGCTTCAAATTCTCTCGATCCCGCCTTCATTTCACGTTGATTTATAAAACGAACACACCTCTCTGATTCCTGACCTCTTGCTTCATTTTCCTCTCTTCGACTACCTCGATGAGATGAAACAATGCGTCATAATCTTCCTCACAAAAATTTTGTCCTCAAAATTTATAAATTGACCGCAAGTCATCTCTTATCAAGCAGGTCGACATGAACTATTCATAAATTTCATAATGAAAACCAATGGTCATTCATTAAAAAGATGAAAAGTAATTACGGTAAAGTAAAGACCTGATATAAAGCGACTTAACCATACTCCCCTCATCAACAAAACCAGGATAACAATATAAAACTTCAAAAAAATTGCTATGAAATCATCTTTATATGTAGGAAAACACCAAACTCATATGAACTGATCACCATCAACAACATTCAGACTCACTATGAGTGAGGGAATAAACTCGAGTTCAAACAGTTTGTCTTTGTTGAACTTGGGTAGGAACTCAAGCTATAGACTCTTATCATTCTCTCCTCACTTGCAGTCTTTTGTGAAGGAGCTTTACATTATTTTTGAGCTTTCGTGCTTTTCTAGCCAAGCGATGAACAATATCTTGATATATGGCCAGACTGATGAATCTGATAGTGTTAGAGCCCATCAAACATTTAGGCTTATGTTGTCTTTTACATTTGACACAAGTGACTACAGTACTCTGAGTTGTACCTTTGCTAAATTCACCGGAATTGAACTTGAACATCTTTCCATTAGATCCCTCTAATTGATCCACATATTATTCTTTATCAATACTCTTCCTCTTGTACGTCTCCTTACGCTTCTGAGTAAGCTGATAATTTATCTCTACTCTTCTAGCTTGTGCCACTAATACTGAGTATTTATTGATCCCCAAAGACGCTAATGACCGTCTCATCAAATTATTTAATCTTGAAAGGAATTTTTAGCACTTTTCTTCTGCAGCAGCGCATTCCTTGACAGTATGGTGAATTTTGCTTTGTACAACATGACTGTCTTTTCTCCTTGTATCAATCTTGGAATATCCTTAAGTACTTATCCATAAGAACCGTATCACTTCCAATAGAATGTTATCTGGACTAATGAGTTAGCTGAGTCATGGACACCATTGTCTGGGTTAGGAGACATGACATTCCTGTTCATATTTATAATTGGTTGTACTTCATCGTTTTCTATCAGACCCCCTTCTATAATTTCAGATGTATCTTTGTGGCTAAATGGATATAATTATTATTTTAACTTTACTTAAAATTTTGATTTTATTATTATAAATTTTTTTATAATTATCATATTGATTTTTTCATCAATATTGCATCAATCTTAAACCTTATCTCTGATTCCTTATTTTATCATAACTCGGCCCGAAACTTGGATTTAATCAAGGTGGGTACTGACGTTCGGACGATATGAATTAAAATTTTTTATATTTATTTTTATGAAAGAGCTGCTAAAGAAAGTAAAACAAAGTAGTACAATTAAGTTTACCTCGATGGTTGTATTTGCCTACTATAAATAATTTTTTTTTCTATCGCCTCTCTTTAAATCATCTAATTAAACCTGAAATATTAGTTTAAAACAACAGTGAACTAATTATAGTTAATGAATACTCACACTCCTATATTACAGTTGCACAATGAATGAGAAAACAATATGTTTGCCAGTTGAACTCTTAATAAATCAATAATAAAATATATGATAATTTATGAATATGATCACTCTTGATATTTCATCATATTTGATGTGTTTTACCATATTTACTGTGCTTTACTATATCAATAACTTGTTTATATCATTTATATCTATACAACCGTCACATGAGAATTCTCTAAAAATTATATCAGTTTACTTCGATATCAATATTTTTTTCTATATACGTGTACGAGTACCTTAGCGTCCCCTCACTAGTAAAATAAATGAATGACTATTATAGTCAAGCATACATATACAATCAATCTATGCATTTCTTATTAATCATAATTTTATATCGCCTAATAAGTAATATTTAATTCTATAATACATAAAATATTTAATAATTTGAAACTATAAGCATTCATATTAAACTGATTGATTAAAATTAAGAATATTAGAATCTATTAATTGCATTAATCAAGTATGAGTAACAACTCATGCAACTGGTTTAGAAGAGATACAAAAATGGTATTATAATTTAAGAGCAGAAATATTCATCTCAATTACTGATGATTGTCTTGTCAAACATTCTCTTCACTTATCTCCAATGAAAGCATATAGTTAAATGTATAAAAAATTATTATTATTATTATTATTTATTATTTGTTAATATTATTATTAGAGGGCAATTTGCTTTTATTTACCATATAATATTAATTATTTTATTATTCTTATCCAAATTGTTATCTTCATTTCATAACTGAAATTTAATTATTTTTTTAAGCAATTTAAACTTAATAAAATATTGATAATAAAAAGTCGGTTCTCCTAATTTAACTTTCTAGTTATTTTATGTAATTTATATCTTTTCAATCAAACTTTATGATATACATTTATATTATGTAACAAATTATTATTATTTATTCACATGTAAATTATTTGTATGTAACATTAGCTCATAGATTTAATAAACAATTAACACTTAAATATATCAAACTCTAACGTTTCTTTACTACTCCTACTCTTTTCTCTCCAAATTTGAAAGATCTTTAACTTGAATCCATTTTTTATTAAATCTTATTTTTAATAATTAATAATTAATAATATATTAAATTCAAAAATTTATAATTTTAAACCCTTACCTTTCAAAGGTTTGGTCCCCCCTACCTCATGCAGAGCTCCTTCCTCCTCTACACACTAGATCCGCCTCTTACCAGCATGCACGAGAGCTCATTTCTCTCTTCTTCCTTCAATCGGCTAGAGCACCACTCCTCTTTCTTGCATCGCAGAGCCTTTTGGCTAGGACACAGACTCCCCTCTTCTTCTGCACGAGCACAAGTCTCACGAAAAGTCTTCCGTCTTCTTTCTATCGCACACTGAAACTCGTTGACACATTCCTTCAAATCCAAGGTTAATCTTTTGCTCGATTTGGTTCGCCAAATGATGACGATCTATTTGTTGCAAGCACACAAGGTACATTTTCTCCCTAGCTAAGCCGTTCATTATCAGAGTCGGCGTCTGTCACGAATTCCTCTCGATCCCTCTTCAGTCTCACTTCGTTTTATAAAATGAACACGCTCCTTTTGTTCCTGATCCATTGTGTCCTTTCCCTCTCTTTGGCTCCCTTGAGGAGATGAAATGTGGCGTCACATACTCTCTTCTCATTTGGACTCCTCTGCATAGTTATATATCTTTCAATTTAAGCATTTGGGTTGAAACGATGTGAAAGAAACGTCTCAAAATTGTAATCCCGCATATGCGGGCACTGAGGCACTTGTCCTTGACACTTTTCCTGGAAAAAAATATTCCCTCAGTACTATTCACGTTAAGCTACGTGCGTATCCAATAAAATGCCGCCATGTGTAAACTCTGGCCTCACATATTAAAGCAAACAAAATTAAAAGAAATACTTTTTTAAATCGTATTCGCGACCCGACCTGAGCAAAAACCCGAACCCGCCTGCCTTTTCATTTTCTCCGAACTACTTCATTTTCTACGCACTATTACGAGTTTAGGGCTTAGTCTTCCTTGGCAAAACCCTCCGGCGAAGCACATCCTCCGGCGAAGCACATCCTCCGACGTAAGCGAAGGTCACCATGGCGTCCAGTCGTTCGTTAAAATCACGGTATACATTTAAATCAGAATAATGAAATACAAGTAACACATCAGTAACACAACAATAACACAACAATACCACATCAATAACATAGAACACTAGTAATATACCAGTAATACATAAAAAATACAACAATACCATATCAATATCACACAAGTAACACATCATGAATTTGAATCATTAGCACAGAAAAAACCCTACTCAATAATTGCATAAAACCAAATTCGGTGGACTCATAGATATCTCCATGACATAATTTGATGTGTTATTCTTGTATTATTCGTGTTTTATTCATCTATTATTTTCCTGTGGTTTAACTGTGTTACTGGTGTGTTACTCATGCGTTATTTTCATATTATTCATGTACTATTGATGTGATATGCTTCTGTTTAGGGTGATTGTTAATTTTTGACATAGGTTTGATGTGTTATTCTTGTACTATTCGTGTCATGTATTATTTTCCTGTGTTTTAACTGTGTTACTGTCATGCGATATTTTCGTGTTATTCATGTATTATTGATGTGATATGCTTCTGTTTATGGTGATTGTTAATTAATGACATATGTTTGACGTGTTATTCTTGTGTATTATTCAATTTATTTTTCTTTGTTTTACCTGTGTTTCTCATGCGTTATTTCTATGTTATTCATGTATTATTGATGTGATATGCTTCTATTTAGGGTGATTGTTAATTAATGACATAGGTTTGATGTGTTAATCTTGTATTATTCGTGTATTATTCATGTATTACTCTACTGTGTTTTAACTGTGTTACTGGTGTGTTACTCATGTGTTATTTTCGTGTTATTCATGTATTATTGATGTGTTTAGGTGATTATTAATTAAGTTTGCTTCATGTGCTACTCCTGTGCTACCGGTGCGTAATTAGTTATGCTTTTGTATTATTCTTGCTTCTGTGTAGGGTTATTACCGAGTTATGTCGGTGTTTTACTCATGTATTATTCCTGTCTTATTCATGTATTTTTGCAACGCTTCTGTTAAGGGTGATTGTTAATTTAGAGTAACACATCAATTTTCTATGTTATTCTTGTGATTGTTATTTTAATAATTTGTTATTATTTCTTTAATTTGCAGGATCATGAGTGCAAGGACTTTCAACTGTAGATGTCGTCCATCTGCAGTGAGAGGTGCCTTGGATGCAATTCGAGATCTGCTTTCAGAGTAGACCATTAATAATTTAAAGAAAATTAGGGTGTTCAATTTCTTTGACATGCCCCCATATCCCCAAGACAATGTCATGACTTTACATATTCTGAGATGTTGGGATAATGAGAGGGGTGCCTTTAAAATGAGTGGAAAAGATGTTAAGTTACATGCTGACCACGTGGCTTTGTTGATAGGGATGCCGAGCAGAGGAGAGCCTGTTTCATGAAAAAAATGACCCTTATCAAATGTGGATGCCAGACAAATAAAGAATCAACTGACAAATTTTTTTGCAGAAGGAGCTTCCACCCCACCTTTTGAGCTTTCTTGAAATTCATACTAATTAATTTATTTTTTCTTTCAAAAAATTTTCATGTGCCTGCAGAGCTTTCTTTTGCTACAAATGTACAAGTTTTTCCGTCATTTGATTGACCTGTTGCCATATGTGATATGATCATCAATCAAGTGAGAATCACCTCCATGAAATTAAGGCAGAATAAGTCGATTGACTATATTCAAGAATTTATATTTCTTTTAACGGTAAATATTTGTTTTTTACATTGAAATATTACTCTTCAGAATTTTTGTTTTGTTGTATTAATTTTTGCATACATGTTGATAGTGTAAAACATCCTCAACTTTGGTTTTACGTGCACACCTCTCTTTTAACTCTTGCTGCACCTGACGCTAGACCTCCCATTCTGAGGTGACCAACCAATCATGGGTTGAGTGTTGAGAAGATTCATGAAGCCTTTAAGAGACTTGATCATGTAAATCATTTAATTTTTATTACAACTTATTGACACATTTGTTTAATAGCTTTTTAAGAATGCTTGCAATGATTTTGATAAATACATTTTTATTGTAGGTTAATGGCAGATTCTTAGATTTGAGGGACGATGAAGTACAACTGTTCGAAAATCTAGAGCAGGGACCACCGATTCCTGCAAGACAACTTCCACAACACGAAACTACTGCAGGACCATCTTCACTCAAATCATATGCCAATGGTACAATTGTTTATAATGATATATCCCCAGTACCTGGACATACGACAGAGAGTGCTGATTTCGGGATATTATATGAGATGCTAAAATCTCATGAACAAAAAAGCTTAAATGTACAAGATACTGTAACTGATATGAGTACACAGATGAATACTGTGGTAGAAGCATTGTCCACCATGACAGGTTTGGTGACAAGGTCGTTGAGAAAAAAATATCCGATACAAGTAAGAAGACTAGCAGCAGTTGACATCAACAAAAGAGAAAAGTGGACCCCCCTGTATCTTAATACCAGTTTAAGAGAAGACGTAGAAAAAACGATGATGTGGATATTGTTGCTCCTGTAAATATAGATGTTCCCAAAAAAACAATAAGACATGCACAAGACACAGATCATGGAAAGAATATTTTGCATCCAACTGATCCTGTACAGATGTTCCCAGACAGGCCCAAGACGCCGAAGAACAAATAAAAGAAGCACAAGACGCATATTTGGGTGACGAGACAATCCATGAAGACCCTGAAGAAGTAGAACGAGCAATAAAGAGTGTTCTTGAATCTCTCCCATTCAGTGAGTACGTCATTTTAATTTGTACTATATGATATATATACCTACTTTATTTTTTCTAGCAATATTTTTTTTAGACGCCTCTTCTGACTTCCGCTGACTTTCAAAAATGGGTAATTCCCAAAAGGTTCAAGCTTCAGATTAAAATGTACATACTGAATTCAATTTAGATGAAGAAAGCTTAGATCCACCTGGGTATCAGCAAATTTTGAGTCAAAGCCACAGTTCTAATGCAAACGAATATGCTATAGTTGTAAGAAAAAAAATATAGCTATGTGCTTTGAAGCATATTTTATATATCTTATTTTGTGTTATCCATGGATTGTTTTATTTTGCAGTTATGTTCTCTAGCTTCAACTATTGAGTATCCCGGTAGGTCATTGATACCAATTGAAGTGCAGGAAGAAATAGACCAGTGTCTATCCAAATACTCTAGAAGGTAAGTAAATGTCCAACACTCTTTTAATGTTATGCAGTTTTGTTGTATTTAATTAAAAGAAACTCTCTTTCTTATCAATGTAGCGACATAACATAGACCATATTTTGATTTACCGATCGACACTCGAAGGCATGCTTTTAAATAAGTGGTTTGCAGATGAACATGTTGATATATTTGCTGTTATGCTGCGCGAAAAAACTTTAAAGAGACCAGAGTTGTACCGGCATTACCTGTATGTTTCACCAATGTATGGGGTATGTTCAACAACTTATATTTATTCATACAAGTTTAAGTCATATATTCCCTACACGTTTAAAGTAATATTTTTATGTAGATGCATAAGACATGGTAGCGAACTCTACGTTAAACATATTACCAACGAGGTCGTAAAAGATGTAAAAACCATTTTCTTTCAAATCATTCATAATCAGCATTAGATCTTTGTTGGTTCTAAATCTCAAGTTGAGAAAATGACGAATATATGACTCACTACCTAATTAGATACATAAGGCTGACGCTACGAAAGTTGTAAGTATATTCAACTCAATTAAAAGTAACATAATATCATTCGAAGAGTAACAAAATAACGCTTCAACCATGCAGATGAATATGTTTGCTAGAGATGCTGCTGATTTATTTGCAGCCAAAATCAATAAATGGTCCCTATCAATTACAAAGCATGTACACACACAAATGAATTGTGTTGATTGCGGCATGTTCGTCTGCAAGTACATGGAAACATTAGTGCAGGCCGAAGAAGTTGACTGTAGTGCACATGAATTGACAGGATCATATGAAGCAATTTAGAGCTGAATTTGTTTATGACATTTGCATACTTTCGAGGACTTCTGAGTAAATTTGTATATTTTTACTTTGTATATTTTGTATTTGTTACTGTATATGGAATAGCTTCATGGTTACCAATTTGTATAGGTTGCTGGCAAAATGTTTATATCTTGGTGAATGTTGGTATTTTTAGGTTACTGCATATCAAATATTTATAGAGGTTACTGTTTATATCTTGGCAAAATGTTTATAGGTTACTGTTAGTATTTTTTCTATAACACTTGAGTAACATGCTGATCAACTACCTTAGTAACACGTCATTTACATGTCATTTACACGCTGAATAACACGAGAGTAACACGTAAATAACACGTAAGTAACACGAGAGTAACGCATATGTTACACCTTGAGTAACACGAGAGTAACATATAAATAATAGGAGTGTAACACGTAGATAACACCCTGAGTAACACGTAAATAATACGTAAGTAACACGAGAGTAACACATAAATAACACCCTGATAACACAAGAGTAACACGTAAATAATGCGAGTGTAACACATATATAACATTCTGAGTAACACCTAGATAACACGTGAGTAACACTCTGAGTAACACGTCAATAACAAGCTTAGTAACACGCCAATAACACGCTGAATAAGACTAGAGTAACACGTGAATAACACGAGTGTAATAAGTATAACACCCTGAATAACACGAGAGTAATACGTAGATAACACGTAAGTAACACGTTGAATATTTATATCTTGGTGAATGTTGTTTTCTTATGATTTTATGTTTTTATTTTTAATAAATATAATAAAATTACTTATCCTATTTAATTTATCATATAAACTGTACCTCAAATAGTTTAAAAATTTATTGCAAAAAATTTGATCGTCTGAATAACACGAGGAAATGTGGAGTAACACCGATTAATCAGCGGTAACACGGTGTAGTAACACGTCACAATACGCGTGGTAACGCAGAGTAACGCCGATTAATCGACCGGTAACACGGGGAATATTCGCTGCGAGATAGCGCATTAAGAGGGCAGTAACGCAAGTTATTCTCTTGTTATCCTCGTGTTATCCTCGTGTTATTCCCGTGTTATTGACGTATTATTCTTATGTTATTCCTCATGTTATTCCCATGTTATTCCCGTATTATTCTCGTGTTATCCTCGTGTTCTTCCCGTGTTATTGACGTGTCATTCTCATGTTATTCATCATGTTATTCTCATGCTATTCCCGTGTTATTCTCGTATTATTCTCGTGTTATTCTCGTGTTATTCACATGTTATTCTCATGTTATTCCCATGTTATTCTGATGTTATTCTGATGTTATTCCCATTTTATTCACGTGTTACTCCCATGTTATGTACGTGTTAAGGTGCTATTGAACGTGTTACTTCCGTCTTATCTACGTGTTACTCACGTGTTATAAAGCGTGCAACAACTTTTTATTCAGCTTGTTACTGAGCGTGTTATTCAACGTGTTACTCACATGTTATCTACGTGTTACTCACGTGTTACTAAGCGTGTAACAGCCTGATATTCAGCTGGTTATCTGTGTTACTCACATGTTATCTACGTGTTATCTACGTGTTACTGCAGCGTTATTAGCATTTTAAAGATGATACAGTATACCAACTTTCACGAGAGTAACACCTCGTGCAACACGTCAATAACACCCTGAGTAACACGTGTTACTCTAATGTTATTTCGGTCTTATTCAGCGTGTTACTCAGGGTGTTAATGACGTGTTGCTCAGGGTGTTATTGACGTGTTATTAATGTGTTATCTACGTGTTATATAGTTGATATTTATGATAATCAAATTATCTACGTTTGAGCAAGTCTAAGACAAAAATATTTGAACAAAAACATGTTATAAACCACTAATTACTTCTTTCTTAAAAAGTTTACAGATGATACAGTATACCAACTTTTACAATATCAATCAATCTATATTCTCACTTATGGAATCCATCAAAAGTCCAATGTACGTTTCACTTAGTTGCGGTGCATAGTATTCCTGCAGTAGGGGAGTAATACCAAGTTCAATTTGAGTCAATTATTTTATATAAAAGGCAGTGAAACAATACTGAATTTTATCAACATACCTGGGTAAGATAATCTGTCAAACTTTGCTCGAATGCGTCAACAACTTGACTATTTGCTGCTTATTGTTCCATTCCTGGATGCAATGGGTTAAATTAGAAGTATGCATTATACATGAAATGAAATGAGGAAATACTAAATTAAAAAAAATTATATTTTTGGCATTCTTATTTTTCTCCCAATGTCATTTCAACCTAGATGTTGATACTCCTTTCGGACTCTTTTTAGCAGGGTCGTTCACATTGCATTCTATATTTATGACTTTCTTCTTCTTTTTGGTTTTCTTTACTTCGATCGTTCTCCCTACTAGAGCATCCTCAATATCTCTAGATAACTTTTTAAACGTCTCCCACAAACACTCCTCAGCTAACTCATTTCTTTGTGCTCTATTAATAAGTTGATATGCAAATTTCTGAGAGTATGAACTGAATATAAGGGAACTTGAAGAAACATTATTAAAGCCATAGTTTTTTAGCTCTCTACACCCAAATCTGTTATACATGTCCCTTTTAGCATTGATGAACCACCGCAATAAGAAATATTTATCTGGAATTACCTTTAGTTTTGCGAGACTTAGAACAAATAGTGCATAGGAGCACAACAACCCCATCATATCAAATTTTTTGCAACTACGTGTAACCTCACAAGTAACCTTGTAAACTAACATATTCCAGGGCTGCCTTGTCCCCTCATCATCCAATCTTGATACGTAATATTTAGCCTCACTCTCCACTGATACTTCAGATGCAAGTCCACATAAGTCATTCAATAGCTCTTGTTCAAACATTGAGTAAAGCTTCCATGTATAGAATGAGGCAGCTTGCCTCAGCATGAGATTGATTTTAACCATGGGCGTTCTGACGGACTGACCATATTTGAAATCTTCATCTTTCTCATTCCGGCGCCACAATTTCATTATGTTTTCAAGATCGATAAAACAATCCGTGAGACAACTAGTTGACTTTGAATCACCATGACAAACATTATTGGTCGACTCACTTCTCTGTGTTGATAAGATTTTCATACCGAATATATTCTTATTAAATGTTGTTGACCATTTATGTTTTATACGATACATTTCATCTAATCAAACATTGTTTTGTAGTTCTCCCAACTCAAACATTAAGGACCACGTTTCTTCGAACTCTTCAGAATCACACTTGCTCAAACATTTATAAAAAAATCACAGACACTCTTAGTACGCACTCCACAGTGTACTTTGAAAGACAGTTTATTGTAGATATGTCATTGACATAATCTATGCGTGTTTGTGGGAGGCATTTTGCAATGGCTCTTGCCATTGCTTGATCTTGATCGGTAAAGATTGTCATGAGATGTTTGTCTCTCATTATTCGAATGAATGATTTGAATAGCTACATGAATGATTCAGCAGTCTCATCAGCCAAAATTCCAACTCCAAAGAGTATGTTCTGCCAGTGGTGGTTAACCCCCACAAATGGAGCGCAACATAAGTTATATTTATTTAATCTGTAGCTTGTATAAAAATTATGACATCCCCGAAACTGTCATAATCCAGCCTGCACAATCTATCACTCCAAAACATGCTTGCTAACCTTCAAGACTTATCTGTTTGGAAATCCCAAGAAAACATGTTATCCCCAGCTTGACTCTCCATGAACAATTGTATTAAAACATTGACATCACCCTGTTCAATTCTTTGTCTTCTTTCTCTTTGGATGAAATTAAATGCATCTCTTAGTGCATTCTAAATTCTCCACACCACTAACCTCCGTGACAATGAAATTGTATGCATGTGTTGCTCTGATCATTGAACCTGTCATTGATCTCAACACATCTGCATTGAGCTCACTTATCCTTCTGCTGGAACGAAGAAAATGCTTATCACCACTTTCAACCAACAGATGATTATGATTTTCAATAAATTTTGCCACTGTCCAATTGCCTTCAAAATCAACATGAAATAGTACCATGGCCTTACAGCCAGTCCTCGTGTCTGCTTTTCTGAACTTAACTGTGCTATTTGCTGTTTCTTATAGCCAGCTTTTCCACAAATATAATTTTTAACCTTGAGTTTCTTGGAGTTCGGCCAGTAGGTAGTATGGTCCTTCCGAACAGTGAATCCAACGTGATGTGCATAGGCACGATAACTTTCATATGCTTCTTCCATATTGTGGATAATGCAGCTTAGAAACTTCTTTGCAATTGGATCATTGGAAACGTGTGTTGCCTCACAGGACTGCATAAAACCATGGTAACATCAGCATAACACAATAATAACACAATATGCGTAATAAATCAAAGGCAGGAGTAATACCAGAGTAACACCAGAATAACACAAGAGTAACACCAAAAAACCAGAAGCCTAAAACCATAATAACGCAAAAATAAAATAAAATAACATAATAATACCAAAAACAATGCCGTAATGAACAATACCCAAAAATCAAAGACAATAAACAACATAACAATGAAGTAATACCACGGTAACACCAGAATAACACAAGAGTAACACAAAAAAACTAAAAACCTAAAATCATAATAACAAAAAAAAAATCATAATAATACCAAACCACACTGTAGAACAACACCCAACAACACTTCATCAACACCAACATTTACAGTAGATTAAACTAAACCCTATACCACCTAAACGATACAAAAATCAAATGCAAAAATCAAATGCAAGAAACAAGAGTAATACCAGAGTAACACCAGAATAACACAACAGTAACACCAAGACTCACTTGATCTTGATCTTCAAAGTTCAGGCTGAATGATGACATCTCAACGTTCATGGAGACTTCCGACATCTCAACGTTCATGAATAATCCGACTTCCGACATCTCAACGTCCATGGAGAATTCCAACAATACCTAGCTATGACCGAGCTGTGAACGGAGCTGTGAACAAACCAGCAAAATATTTCTTCACCCTTCGAATAGAACAGCTTGTGGGCGCGAAATAATTTTATGTTGGCGGGAAATTTTTCAGGATTCGGGTTTAGGGTTGGGTCGGGTAGCGAATACTGATTGAATAAGTTGGGCCGGGTAGCTTAACATGCGTAGTACTGATGGAATAATTCTTTCTTGTCCCAAGCACTTGTGGCTCTGTCATCAGGCGTCTGGATGCCAGTTTCTCAGTCTCCTAGCACTTAGGTGCTGAGATTGGCAAAAAGGTACCCAATTCTGGTGAGGGGGTGCTTTGGCGGCCATGTTTATTCTGGTTTTGCCCGGTTCTGGTTCAGTCTGTTTTGAGTTCATTTCATCTCATTTGGTCCTCAAGTTGTCTAATCATTTGTACATTGCATATACAACCTCAAATACCATGTAAAATATAAAAATACATAAATAAAGATAAAAATATCTTTAAAATAACATGTATATTTGATATCAAATTTATATAGGTGATGGTTGTTATGATTCCAAAATATATTGGACGTTGAGATTCAAGAAGTTGGTTGGGTTTCCGCCATGAAAATGTGGGGATGATGAAGTTGTGCTAGTGTTTGTAATACACTTTGAAGATGTATAATGGGGATGGTGAAGATCTTAAAAGAGGTCAAACTCTAGCATTAGAAATTAACATGCAAAAAGATTTTCCAACTTCAAGCTTCTCTCCAGTAGGGTAAAATCCAAATTGAAATGGTAAACTTTTGAGGATATCTAGAGCTTATGCATTCCAAATTAGATAAACTTATGAGCAGGAAAGTGATAGAGAATATGAAAATAAAAAATCATGCAATTTTGATGCGAAATGAGAGAGGTGAGCTGGAAATATTGAGGACGTTGCAGGGGTATTGGGAGTAGTGTATCAGGAATAGAGAAAAAGTTGACATTAGGATGGATTGGAATAGAGGAGAGAGAAACAAGGGAGAGGAAAACCATGGCATATTGAAGTAGCGAATTGGGGGAAAATTTTAGGTTGCCTTATTCTTCATTCCTATCATGACGCAAGGAGATGATCTATTTATAAACCCTTGTTAGCATAATTTGTAAATACTGCAAATGCTAGCAATTTTCAAGTTCTCATCACATAAAACAACAGAAACTTAATAAATATGCATTACTTGAATAAATAAACAAAAGTTGATTAAAATGACTACTAAAACTATCTTGATCTTTGATTTGGGTGATCTAGTTGAGCATCACACACTTACGATTTCATTTTTTCCCTTTATAAATACACTTGTCTCAAGCTTGTTGATAGCTATGGGTTCCATATCGTAACAATCTGATCTTTTGGCTCAATCTGTTGTGATAAACCAGGCTCTTAATTCCATCGACAAGTTTTTTTTTTTTTTTTTTACTATAATCATGTAATGCTTTAAAATCAACCTCTTTTTATACCTAACAAGACTTGGAGTGACACAGTGGCTGGAAATGTTATTGCTTTATTCTTCTGTTGAAATTTTTTGGCTCAATATTTTTCTTGACTATTAACATTTGCTAAAACTGATGCTGACAATCTTTTGGGTTGAAAGATTTTTATTGAATCCTTATGCAGGAGACCCATGCGGGACTATCTCAGATTGTATCACATTCTTGGAATTTTCATGTTTATGGGAAATTTAAAGATTCTCTCGAGGAGAGACAAAAGTGTGCTGACTTGGCAAAAATGGGTGTGAGGAATCGTCGTTCCCGATGCATGCAAGTAAATTAATTGCACACCTTTCCGTTGTTGATGTTTCATTTTCCTGGTTTATATCATCATCTCAAGTACATACTATTTAATGGAACATTTTGTTGCATTATGAATGACCTTTTGTAAAGGATATGTTTTTTTTGTGCTCTACAACCAAGCTTCACTTCCTTCAAAATAAACAAGATATTGATTATCATTTCTGCTATAGGAAAATTTCAAGATGTTAAATTAGGGTTGCATCTGGGCTTATAAAAAGTTGCTCAAGAATCTTGATGCTCGAAATTTAGTCAAGAATTGCTTGAACATTGATCGAGTCAAATATTAATCAGTATAATTTCAGTTGACATTGGCTTGCTTGATTAAATCATTTGGCTCTATTTGTTCTCTGTCGATTACAAGTTTCACAAATTTAAGCAGTCTCATTTTTTAGCACGTGAGTGAAGGGAAATTCAACAATGAAAATGTAGAAGGTAATTAGGAAAAGAAAAATATAATATTTCTCCTTTATGTATAGTTCTAGGAATTAAAAGCCATAATAGGGAATTCACTAAGAAGTAGGGTTAGTGGGAAGTAGAGGCAGAAAGGGAAATAGCGGACTGGATGTCAACGGTTTAAAATAGGTAGAATTAATTGTGAACCAGTCCCAACAAGGTTGTCAGTGAGAAGTATGATGGGAATCAAATGTGTTACACTACACAGTAGGAAAAAGAGCAATAACAACAAGACAGGATAATCAAAAGAATTAGAGAAACAAATGTTAAACCAATTTTGAAGCTAAAATATACTGAACTTAGAATTCCATGAGCTGTGCTGAAACTTTTCAATTGTGAACTATTTCCAGCACGATAACTAAAATAATATAAATACATTCCATCCTCATTAGAACAGTCATTTGCATAAATTGCACAAGACAACTGCAACAACAACAACAACATCAACAAAAACAACAATATCAATAATAAGCATTTATCCCACAAGTGTGGTCAACTACATGAATCTTTTTTCTCCATTGTATCTTATTGAATGTCATATTTTCATTTACAAATAAATTAAGATAATTTTATAAAACATACCCAAGTATGTTTAGGTCTACCAATTTGCACAAGACAAAGTAATGAAAAATTACGTCATAAGAATTGAATCTAATACTGATCTCAATGTTCATTTTTTATTTTTCTGGCGAGTATACATCAATAGATTTTTTTCAATTTTTCTCAACTTGAAAATATTAGGCTGTGATAAACTGGGCATTTCATATTCATGAGTACGTTTATATACATTTTTGTGCTTTCTACAAATAATCCATGCTTTGTCACAAGAGGGTTTATCATAGCAATGTAGATCTCTAATATCCACTATCAGTAGTGGTCCCAATCTCATCATCTATAATAGCTTCAGAAACAAGTTGAGTAGACTTATCTAGTAAGGTGTTGAAAGTGAAGTCGTATGGAAGGGATGGAAAGGGGAATTGGTGATACTGATAGTGGTTTCATAAATTAAAGTTAAATTAAATACTTTGAAGATTGAATTGAAATTAATATTTTTTGGGACTTTAAATGTAGGAAATTTTAGGATTTAGCAGCACCTTTACCATATGCCTCATTTTGAATTCCAAATAATTTTTCTTCACATTCGAAGCATATTTATAATTATTATCATAGTTAATAATTAGTTTCCAACAAATATCATAATGCGGTTATACATATACTATGTAAATTTATTAAGTCTAAATTCATCTGGCAAAATCGATTGATTTTCTAGGTTACCATATGAAAATTTTAAAAATAGTTGCCTGAAAACATTTCAATAGATGAATTATGTACAAATTTTGCTATAGTTAGTATCAAAATTTCAATTAGATGCATGTTTTTTTGATCAAATACTATCTAATTCGATTTGTCTACAATTTATAAGTGATCAACAAGTCAATTTGTCTGCAATTTATGAGTGATCAACAATTCAAAATATAATTTCATAAAAACCTCTCATAATCCTATTTTTTCTCTGATTTTCTCTGCACACTTAGTGAGCCCATTGTTGTTCCTCTCATTCCAACTCTTCTTCATCTCTCTATTCTCTCTCTATATTAAAACTCCTCCCTACACCTCTCAAATTCACTATTGAAGTCACACGAGGCTGATGGAGCGAACTCGTTTTCTCACATGCTATGTGCACGTCTCATTCTTGACACAGTAGGTAAACCATTATGCATTAGTTTGGTGATTTTTCTTTGCAAGGACACCCCTCTTAGCTGTTTATGGCGAGGTGTGACAACTCCTCTCTCGGTTATGTGCTTTGTGCGCTACCCATACATGGCTTGCTTGCCATATTTTGTGATTTAATGTTGGCTGGAATGTACTACACAACATCTATACATACTTAATAGGTGTAGTCTGACCCGACACATTATCAATTATCACATCACGCAAAAACATCTCAGTTTAAAAGTTACAAAATATACTTTTTGAAACAAAATAATGAATGAAAATTCCAAAATATTGAACAAAAAATGCACAAAGAAAACGAACAATGCATTAAAATTGTACTCAAATTTCTAAAAACGATGGAAAACTTCTAGGAAAAGTCACAGATGAAAGTTGCATTGCAGCTATAATCCCCGCATGTAAAAATCCACACAAGGGAATCCATTGATTGCTACAGTCATGCAAATCAAAGTCGTGTAACAAGGCCTATTGGGAAGCAGAGGCATGAAATAATTGAAGTATCCGAAAGCAGGAGATAGTCAACAAGCATTAGTAAATATAGCAAAAATCAACAACTATATGCGAAAATATTAGAAAATAGAGCAATAATGATAAGACTATAATTGGGTAGTAGGGAAACAATTGTTGCACCCGATTCTTCTCCAACTCAGCAAACCTTTGAACTGAATTTGGACTTGAGTCATGATGAACTTGATATTTCACGGGCTGAGTTGAAACCTTGTAGTACTGAAACAATCCTAACAGGATAATGCAAATGATAGTAATACATTCTATTCTAACAGAACCATAGAATAACAAATGGGAAAAATTAAAGGAAAAAAAAAAAAACATCATATGACTCTGGAATCTAATGCTCATCTCAATGCTGAATTTTTATTCTTTCAGTGATTATATATATTTTAAGATTTCCATTAGTACGCATGTCATATATATTGCTTTATATGTTACATGTTTTTCTATTAATTTTTATATTCATATACATAAGTATACACTTTCATCATTATTTCCCATTGGCATTCTCTCCATTAAACTATTATAAAATTACCTGTTTTTTTTTTTTTTTCAAATAATACCAGTCTTGTCAGATGCCACTTCATCCTATTACTCCGAGCAGCCTGCTTGAATCAGTGTGCTGGTCAGTATCAGAGCCAACTTTCTCGGCCAGCATATTCACAGAATCCTTTGAGATTGATGACGCTAATTCAGTTTTTTATGATGCTCGAGGGGATGGAAGGGATTCTGAAGCATCAATTGAATCCTGTTCTCGTGTGTTGAGAGAAAGGTATTCAAAGCACTTGAATAATTTTTTTCTTGTGGTACATCTCTGGTGCTGGTAAAGCTTTGTCCATTCATCTGGGTTGTTTGGCTGGCTGACAAGCCACTTCATTGGCCGCAACAATGAAGCTTGGTGAGTCTGTTTCCATGGGATTTATGAGGTCATTGGTGTTACTATTCTTGTCACATAGAAATACTCTTACCCTGTTCCATTACAGCAGTCATGATGGCAAAGCCAAACATATCCACAATTTGTACTCTCCCACTTTTTTTAATTTTAAATTTATCCACATTGTTTGTACAGTGAGAGAAGTGAGGTGATATTTAGGAATCATTTTCTTACTATACTATTCCCGGTTGATCGGTTTGGTGAGCTTGGGCCTTCTTCAAGAGCCTTCTTCAGTGATGGTGGCTTTACTCGCCTACAAGTTTTGGATCACATTTACAACTTCTATCAGGTATTTGCTTTTTCTTATTTAATTTTGATCATTCTTGTAAAACAGTTAAAACCATTTTTCTTAAATTCTTGGAAGCAATTTTTCATGAGTATTTGATCATAACCCCTCGAACCTTAATCATGCTTTCATTGCTCGCATCAGAAATAACTCTTACGTCCCTAAATCTTATATTGACATAATTTCATGGTTTGCATTATAGGTCCGTTATGTTAATAAGAATGAGATTTCACAAAATAACAGAAGTATGGTAGTGGAGGGACAGTTACATCCCAAATCATCTTTCACCAGTCCCAAAACACTTAATTTGCAAACTTGATAGGGATCTTAGAGTTTGAGAAAAGATTGATGCAATGAAGGGAAATTGAACAGAGATTTTAAATTTAGGCAATTTGTGACTGGAACATGAAATTGACACCATATAATGACTCACATCCCTTTGCATCCATCTATAGAAGTTAAATAAACTTGTGAATATATTTTCAAGGGTTGCTATATGTCAGTTGTGGATGGTTCACGGGTATATATATCAGTTGAGGATGGTTCATTGTAAGCGGGTTATGATATTTATAAAATATTTGATTTTTTTTTAAGAAAAAAGAGATAATGGCAATTTTTTGAATTCTTATATTTTTATATATAAATATGATATAAATTCATTTTTTTCATGAAATATATAACTTCTAAAATTCAGGAAAATAGTTAATAAATAGAAAAATATGTCTAGAATACACTGGTGAAAACAATATAAAAAATGAACATCAAATGATTCCAGAAAGTCCATTTCTATAAGGATGCATCAAATCCTTAAGAAAGAAAAATCTAACGAGAATCTTTTATTTCCTACTTATGATACCCATAATAATAGGTAAAAATATACCCAAAATATAATCAAGTGTACACTACAATCTAGCGAAGACTTTTTATAATTCAAGTATGAAGCAAAACTACTAAAAAATGATCAATAAATTGAGCATCAAATTAACTCAAAAACTTCAAAAAAATTAGTAAACATAAAATAAATACACAAGACTCACCGACTTCAAAATTATTTCTCAACAGGCTCACTAGTATACTATAGTAGTAGTCGTTACATTCTCCTCTCAGAAAAAAATGTCGTCCTTGACCCTCAAATTCCTAACTATCAAGCATATATGGATAGAACTGCCTCATATCAACTTCTTTTTTCCAAGCTGCTTCTAACTTTGGTCGGTGATTTCACTGAACTTTAAAGACAAGGATCTGCATGTTCTTCAATTGTCTCACATCAATGACTAAAACACTTTGGTTCTTCTCTATAGGTCAAGTTAGGCTATATCTCAATCTCATTCTCAAAAACTCTGTACTCAACATCAGAAATCCACTTTCTGAAAACAGAAGCATGAAACACATCATACACGTTCGACATATAATTATGTAGTAATAGTCGATAAGCAGAATTGCCAATCCAGCCAATCACCTTAGAAAACCCAATGAATCTCGGACTCAGCTTCTCAACTCTACCAAATCTACTTACCCCTTTCATGAGACCCACTTTCAAAAATACAAAATTTCCCACTTGAAATTTAACTGCTCGATGCTTTGGGTCATAATACTTACACTGTATATCTTGTGCTACTTTCAATCTATCTTGGATTAATCTGATCTTTTTAGTGGCATCATCTACCAACTCATAACCCATTGATCTTCTTTTCACCCACATTTGTCCAAGATAAAAGTGTCTTGCATCTTCTACCATATAATGCCTCAGATGGTGTCATACCAATACTTGAATGAAAGCTATTATTATAGGGAAATTCAATCAAAGGACTATGATCCTCTCAGTTCCTCCAAAATTAAGTCCACATAATCTCAATCGATCTTCTAATCCCTGAATAATCATGTTAGACTGACCATCATCTGCAGGTGAAAAGTTGTACTGAATTTTAACATAATCCCTAGATCTTCCTGAATGCCTTTCCAAAATCTTGAAGTAAATCTGCCATCACGATCAGAAATAATGACCTTTGATATCTCATGTAGTCTATAATCTCAAACATGTATAATCGTGCCAACTTCTCAACCGAATTTATCTCTCTGATACTGGAGTTAACCCAAACCACGACTCGGACATGACATTTTATTGCTGAATTTTAAAACGAGTATAGCGACAATTCTTCACAAAAAAATAACACAAATAGTAAATGAAATAGCACATAAACGACAAACAAAATAACATATAAGCGATAAATGGAACAACAAATGCGGAGTTAAACTAAGCACGAGACTGAAACAACCCTGTAAGGCGGTGGATCTGGCATGACAGTGAGGGGTGGTGGCTGGAGACCCGTTGGAATGGACTATAGGGGCTCAATGGCTGCTAGGGGTGTGCTGGTGGCAGTGGATGAGCGACTGGGAGGCCTTGGAAGTTGGGGTGGTCTGCTGTAGAAGGCCAAAGGAGTCGATTGGTTGGGAGGTGTTGTTAGGCGGTGTGGTGGTCGCAGGGAGGGACTTGAAAGGCTGGCGATCTTTTGATAGAGGCAGGGAGGATCGGAAGGGGCCGACGGGTAGCCAATCGGGGAGCTGCTGTGGGGATCCGACCAGACCAACAGCTGGTGGGAAGGGTTCGATAGGAGTAGTGGAGGAGCGGTGTTGGAGTGGCCGACAACAAGGTAGGAGGGGGGGGGGGGTATTCAACACCTCAGGCGGCGTACAACCGAATCATTGCCCTCCATTGGATAAAACCCTTGGAGGAGAGAACGCCTTGGAACAATCCTGAAATCAGAAATTACGAAGATAATTAGACCTAATAAAATAGTATGCATAAATATGGGAGGAAAGTGAAACTACAAAGGCAATATTCTAAGAAGAAAGGAGGTGAAAAATGGAAGGGATTGCAACGGTTATGAGCGGAGGCGGAATAATAAGGCACAAGTGGAAGAAGAATGGGGAGTGAATGAATTGGGCACGGGTGTAGGAAGAGTGCGCTTTTTAAAACATTAGACTGGTCTGGTCCAGGGGGAAGGCTGGACTGGTTCCTTGTTTCGTTCGACCCATCGGGTTGCAAGCAACAAGCTCCGTGTCAGTCTCATAGGAAGAAAATGTGCAAACTTCGTTAACTGGTCAACCACCACTCATATTGCATCATGATCTTGTCTAAACCTTGAAAAATCCATAGAGAAATCCAGTCTTCCACTTCCATTCAAGAATGGATAAAGGTTGCAACAAGCCACTAGGTCTCTGATGCTCTATTTTTATCACCTGACATGTCTCACATCTCGAGACAAACTCGGTCACCTCACGCTTTAATCTAGGCCGCCAAAACATGAACTTTAAATCATGATACATCTTACTACTCCCTAGATGAATTATCTATCCAGAATAATGAAACCTCATGCAATATCTCTTTTCTCAGATCACCATTAGCAAGAACCCAAAGTCGATGCCCACAAGTCAACACCCTGTGATCATCCACATGTAGCTTAAGTTTTCTCCCGGTTTGAATCTAATCAACTAGGCTGGCATACTCATCTTGCCTCTAAGCTTTCTTAATTCTCTCATGCAAAGAAGCTTGAATAATCATCTGTGAAACTACTGTATGCACATCACCAAAATGAACATCTTCCAACTCCAACCTCCCCATCTCTCGAATTAAAGTCCCATCAGATGTAATAAAAAAACTGCCACACCAATAGATTTTCTACTCAAAACATCAGCTGTCTAATTTGCCCGACAAAGTTGATATATAATAGTGAGAATTATAATCTTTGATCAACTCCAACCACCTCCTCTGTCTCAAGTTTAGCTCCTGAGTGAAGATATATTTCCAACTCTAATGCTCTATATAGATCTCAAATCTCACGCCATATAAATAATGTTTCTATATTTTTAATGTAAATATATTAGCTGCAAACTCCAAATCATGAGTAGGATAATTCTTCTCGAGTAGCTTCAACTGTCTCGATGCATAAGCAATAACTCTCCAATTATGCTGCAACACAACCCGATTCTCTTAAAGAAGCACTTGAAAACCCTTAGCATCAATTAGAATTATCAAAATCAGCGCCGACACTAAGTAATCATTCAACTTTTGAAAACTAGCTTCACACTCAGGTGTCTAGTTAAAAGAAACTGTTTTCTGAGTCAATTTAATAAGAAGAACTGCAATCTGGGAAAAACCTTAACAAATTGTCAATAATACCCAACATGATGTTGAAAGAATATCATATAGTCTGCATTGATTTGTTGATATCCCATGCAAACCATCGTCATTCTAAATTTGTCAAACCACGCTCGAGGAGACTGCTTCAAGCCATACCGTGTTTTTGAGCCTACAGTCCTTGCCCACTATCTGGAAGTACTGAATCCTGGTGTTGTTTCCATATATATCTCCTCTAGTATCTCCCTATGAAGAAATGCATTCTTCACATCCAATTGGTGGATTCTCCATCCACCATTCATCGTCAGAGAAACCACTGTTCTCACAATGCTCATCTTTGTTATTGGTGCAAAGTTTTCATCATAGTCATGCCATACATCTGACTCTATCATTTTGCCACTAGTTGTGCTTTGTACCTCTCCACCTTCCCTTTTGAGAGTTTGATTTACCGTGAAAATCCCCTTGTAACCAACTGCCTTCTTCTAAGCTAGTAGTGGTACAATATCGTATGTTCGATTTTTATCAAGAGCTCCAAGTTCTTCACACATCGCCGCTTTCCACTTGGGATCCTCTTTAATAACTTGCCAACACTTGAGTATAAAGACAGTCCAATAATACAATGAATGTTTCATTCAAAGGTGAGGTGTTAGAACAAGAAATAAAGTTTGTAATGTCAAGTTCCCACCCAGAACGATTAGGAGATTGTCCCACATTGTTGCGGGAGGTTCTCCTTAACATTTGGGGGGGGGGGTGGTGAACGGATGAGGACTAATATCACTTGAGAGTTTTAATCAAAGGTGGATGGTATAAGAGACTTGTTGGCACTACACTTTGTTTCCTCAGTTTACTTCTTTCTCTGTGTACACACCCTTAACTCAGCTTCAGCTTGAATCCCACCACCTCTGGGGTCAATCTCCTCGATTTCTGTTTTTTTAGTTGATTCATCCCACATCACTGGACATGACATTGTTCCCACTCACAACACTCCAGCACCACTACTGCTCACTCACTCTTGCCTCATATCTCCAATGTTTGTTGAGTCAACGAAGGGTGAATTTACCTCTAGAGTATAATATGGGCTCAAACTCTCTTAATGACACATCCATACTCACAAATAGGTTCTTCTCAATCGGGCTTAGTAGACATAACTCTTCTGAGTAGCAGAATATTCCATGAACAAACATTTCACAACTTTGGGATCCAACTTTTCTACAGATGACCTATTGTATTTTACAGAGCATACACATCCAAATATCTTCAATAGAGGGATCCCACTATTGTCTTCTTTCAACATTTGACAAGGAGACATCCAATCCAGCACTCTTGAGGACATCCTATTAATCAATTAAGCGGCTGCCAACACTATTTACATTCATATGCATTGCGGGACATTCATTGTCATCATCATATTCCGGGCTATCTCTAGAAGATGCCAATTCTTTCCTTTTGTTACTTTTATCTGTGTTGGTGTGTATGGGCATATGATTTGGTGTTGTATCCCTGAACCTAAAAGAAAACCCAAAAAGGTTTGGTGAAAAAATCCGGCCCAATTTTCAGATCTCAGTGTCTTCACAACGACATCATATTGGGTCTAGATTGCTTAGTGAAAATATTTAAAGCAAGCAACCACCTCACTCTTTCTTTTATCAAGTATATTCAGGTTACACGAGAAAATCAATTAATAAACGTAAAATAACGATGGTCGTTCATTAAACTAGTAGAACAAGGTCCTCACACATCAGGATTTATCAAATCAAATACACCATAGCTCCTTTTCCCAAATCTGAAATAAGAGTTCCTAGTGAGCTTGCCAAACTCACACGCATCACACAATACTTTCTCCTTATTTGTCTTTTCCTACATAAATTGATATAACCGACACAGGAAACTAAAAGACTAGAATGCCCTATATGTCTGTAATGTAGCAATAACACATCCTCGACGTACCTCCCAGATTCTTCTATTGCAGCACTTTCCACTATGGATGCCACAGAGCTGTCTTTCCTTCTCGGTCCAAATATCAGAGTCTGCAATGCCATGTTCCAGTTCCAAGTGTCTGGTTTGTCCTAAGAAGATAACCTAAGGAATATAAAAAATAACAAGCATTTTAATTGGAGAATAATAATACTATTGGATAAGAGATTTCAAGAAAAAAAACGAACATGCAAAATATTGGACAAAATTATATAATTGGTATATCTCATTATAGTCTTATCAACTATGGATTGTGTTGTACCGTAAACATTATGTATACTCTCTGGTACTGCTAAATGAGTGGGTGAAGCGAAATCTTCAGCAGTATCTGTTACGTGACGAAAAACACTAGAATCTATGACCCATTCTGATGATTCTATGGTTGAAATAGGGAAAAAATTTGCATACATAAGACGTACGTAGAGCTGCGTACGTCTGTAACCTGCAAATAAGTTACATGGAGGATTTTGGCAGGTTATAACTGCGTTATACACCCTGTAACCTCCCTGTAACCTACTTGTATTGAAAACAAAAACGCAAAACTTACTAGAAGGTATAGGTAGGTTACAGGGAGGTTACAGGGGGTATAACATAGTTATAACCTCCTAAAATCCTCCCTGTAACCTGTTTGCATGTTACAGACGTACGCAGCTCTGCGTACGTCTTATGTACGCAAATTTTTCTAAAGGCATGAGCAAGGGTGTCACCAATACCTTTGCTGAAGCGAGTATAAGTGGTAATGTTATCTGTTGATGTCGATGGATTTGAAACATCCTCAGCTCCATCTCCTGTAGCTTTCTGCTTCCTCTTTGATAGCTCCAAACATTCATTATACTCACTATTAAAGATCATACCTGTCTCTCCCTTGTCCTCTGCTATCATCAGATATGATCAGTAGCCCTCTTCTACCTTTACAACCCCCATGATCACGACCACGGCCTCCACCTTGTGCCCGTTCTCATGTCTCTCTCTTTTTTGGAGGCTTAGGACAGACCCTACACAGATGACTAACTTCACCACAGTTGTAGCACTTGCGAGTCTCCCCCTGGACACCTAAAGTACATGAGCTCACATCAACCAATGTTGATTATGCACCCAGAAAATCACTCGGCTTAGAGTGTAGCATCATGCGACTCTCCTCATGCGTCGAAGCTTCTGTTGTAGTCGCGGTTCTTCTCGAGGCATTAGCTCCTTGTTTGAGCCCAACTAAGACTTTTAGAACTTCGGGATCAATCTTCCCTAGAAGTTTCAATGCCTTACTTTCAACGCAATCTCCACCTCCTGGCATTTTCAATCACAAGGATCAAGTCTAGATCAAACAAATCACACACAACTTCCTTCCTGGAAGTTCGTACAGTCCGCTTTGCCTTCACACGAAGCCGCACCTTTCCTCCATGTTAGCACGCTGAATCAAGCCCATCCGATCATTCCTTGTGATATTTCCAATTGTTCGCCTCTCTTGTTCGTAAACGCAGATCGAGCCACACTCCTCTTCCCCCAATCTTGTTAGGAATCACATGAAAATCCAACCAGTCGAAGCCTCTTCGCTGATCTCTGCACCCAAATTCTCTATTGCTCAATCTTCTCCCTATTCAAACCACAACCACGTTTGAAAACTTCTCTTCCCTAGCCGCAATCCTTTTTGTGCCTTCCTAACTACCAAATACTCCACTATGTAACTGCAGGTTTCACAATGGGTTCGCAACTCATAAATATTGCTGAAGCTGATCGCAAGTAGAATCCCTGCTCACACACTACATGATCAGAGCATAGAAGGACCGATCACAGCGCAGAAGGACGCCAAAGCTAATCGCAGCTCAGAAGTCTCGTTGAAGCTAATCGCAGCTCAGAAGTCCTACCGAAGTTCCTGTCCCACCATCCCTATTCACGTAACTTAACCGTCCTATGGTTGGCCCTGATACCAAATAGAAAGTTGTTTAAAAAAAAACCACCATTTCATTGATGATGAGCTTATATTGAGCCTTTTTTTCACATTTACAAATAAAACCTTAGACTTCATCTATTTACAAAAAGGACCATACATTAGTTACAAATCTCAACAGTTGTCTTAATATTTTTAACACCAATCTCAAATGAATTGCATGATCTTCAGACTTGGAGTACACCAATATATCATTAATATAGACAATAACAAATTGATCTAGATATGCTTTGAAGACACGATTCATCAGATCCATGAATATAGTACTGGCATAAGTCACAATAAAATGAATGACTAAGAAATCATAGTGGCCATAATGAATACTAAAAGTTGTCTTCACTACATCTTCCTCCATCACCCTCAAATGGTTATACCCAAATCTCAAATCTATCTTCAAAAACATAGATGCACCTTTAAGCCGATCAAACAAATCATCAATCCTGGGTGATGGATAATTGTTCTTGATGGTCACTATTCAATTCTCTATACTCAAATGCACATACGAATCATATAATTCTTTCGAACAAAGAACATAGGTGCACCCCAAGGAGATACACATGGTCTGATAAAACCCTATCGAACAGATCCTGCAACTGTATTTTCAACTTATGCAGTTCTTTAGGTGTCATTCTATAAGGAGCTTTTGCAATAGATGTACTCAGTGCAACCTCAATACATTACATAACTTCCCTCTTCGGAGGTACACTCACTAAGTCTTCTGGAAAACATCTACAAACTCCCTTACCCCAAGAACCTCCTCAATAGTTACAGTCACTTTACTTATATTATATTTACTCTCATCTTTCACATAAGCAAAAATATATTATATCTCCTCTATAATTTATCAACCTGTAGAGTCGATATCAATGATGAGAGGACACCTTTGATACCCTAGAAATTAAATGTTTCATCGCCAACACATAAAGCCATCTTTTTCCGACTACAATCAATAAAGGCTCTGTATCTATTCAACCAATATATACCCAAGGTAGCATCAAACTCAGTCAAATGTAATACAATTAACTTAGACTCCAACTTCTTATTCAAAATCTCAATATCACAGATACAAACTTGGCTGACTATCAAATAATGTTCAGTGGGTAAAAGAACAAAAAAATATTAAAAAGTAAAGCAATAGATAAGATGGTTAAGCAAGTAAGAAATTTCTCAGATATAAACGAATGACTTGATTCATAATCAATTAAAATTTTACAATGCTGTGCAGAAATGAAAGTTGTACATTCCACAACATGGAATGCATCTTTAGACTCCTGCTGAGTTAAACTGTAAACTCTAGGCTAATATGGAGTCGTAGCAATAGGAGTAACAAACTATCTCTGACTCTGTCTTGTCTGCCTTATATAGAATGTCTCTCCACCTCTACTAGATGTCCTTCACTGAATGTTTTTAATGGGACCGCTTTTTTCTATCAATCAATCTTCTGTTTTGCTTGAGTATTTGCTCCTCTGAGGACTCCTCTCTCTTCAGACTCCTCTCTAGAAACACCTGTATTGAAAACATCTAGAAACACCTATATTGAAAACATTTAGAAACATCAATAACTTCTCTCTTCGGAGGTACACTCACTAAGTCTTCTGAGAACACTAGTGTGTTGTATCTTGTGGTCAGGTTGAAAATATTGCCTAGAAAATAAGTAAATATTGATCGTGATGTATCCTTCTACATGAAGTACAAGCTGTAGTACTACTCACCAAGATAGATGAACCCTTTGTTCCTAGAAGCTGTAGAACCTTTTCTAGTGTCATACAACTCAAATCGACTTTTCTTCCCAGTGTCAACACTTGTAAATGACTCCAAATCTTTTCAGCTAACATCTATATGCTCCTGAGTAGACATCAAATCATTTTCTATTAATCTTTCCCTCTCCACTTACTCGGTGAAATCTTTGATTCTGAATGAAACAAGAAGATGTCTTAAGTTATCTTTGAGTCATCTTAAAAATCTATAGCACCTTTGGAGTACTGATTAATTGTGGAACATATTTTATCAATGCAGTAAACTCATCTTCATATTGCATTACCATCTTATTCCCTTGAACCAATCTTAAAAAGGACTACTGCATCTGTTGTCTGCTTGATGAAGATACAAACTAATATTTAAATGAATCAGTAAATTGCTCCCAAGTAATCTCAGCATGCAGCTTACCTTGAAACTTTTCCCTCTTTTAACCTAACCACCAACACTCAGCTTCACTATCAAGGAAAAACATTGCAAGGGGCACTTTACGATTCTTTGGACACTGCATGCTATCAAAATATTTCTTTTGCCTTAGTAGTCAATCCTTAGCTACTTAAGGCTCCACTGCTACCTTGAAACGATGCAGTTTAAATCTAAAAAATAACTGCAAATGTCTATCTCCCTCCTCTACTGTTGAAGTAGACTTTCTGCTCTGATCATCACCCATCAATTAAGCCACTAAACTAGCAAACTGAGTCATTGAATCTGACCGAAGAGCTCCCAATGTACTTTGATTAGAAGTTTGTCCATCTATCACATCCTAATCTTGGGGATTCATAATTACTCAAAAATTTCACTTGACATGCACGTGCAATACCTTAATATAACATAAATAAAAGTGGAGGTAAAAAAAGAAAATTAATCTTAAACTAATCAATTCTATGAATGATTATAAATTAATTCCTCCAAATCCATTGCTCTGATACCAAAAATTATATCACAACCCAACTCGATGAAACTCATCATAGCGAGACGAGTTAGCTCGTGTTGAGGTCATAATAAATAAATTATTACCTAAGATTTATTTGGAAGGAATCTTATTTACCTATTTTTTTATCATCAAATATTGTAAAATAAAGATACCCAAAATTCATTATGATCATATTACTATTCAACCAAATAATACATATACAACAATCATGGTTTAATCTTTCTATCATCAAAATATAAACATGACCATTACTATCAAAAATATGGATCTAAGGTCTTGATATACCTAATAACAAGTCCTTACTGGTAACACAAAAGCCTCTACTTAACCTAGATCTTACCCTTCAATGAAACAACACATGTGTGTAAAGTAGAGGTGAACAACTACAGCTCAGTATGCAACTCAAAATCTACCGTAATTTTCACTAAAAAAATAATAGACATTTATTCAAAGAAATTAAATTGAACATGGAGGAACACCATGTATAATATCTATCATAGTATTAGTACAAGAAATTATAACTGTAGCAGACACATCAGAGTAGCAGTACAAACAACATGATATCATTAGTGTAGGAAAATAACATGAAAATCAAATATCAATTCTTTATTTGAATTATTTTAAAATTTTATGTTTATCTCTTTATATCTCCACTTACACGTATACCTTCACTTCTACTTATATCTCCACTTGTTTATATATTTTTCTATGTTCTTCATAACTCAACTTCCACTTATATCCCACTTCACATCTGTTCAGTTGTATCAAACACACAAATAAATAATTACATAGGTGCAAAATTATTTATAACTTTAATTGATTGCACATAACATATAACCGACCAACCACAACCACCTCTAACTCTATCATTTTTATCAATTTTAGATACATTTATGATACAATAACACATAAATGCTAACAATTTTGATATATTAAATTTCGCTATATGCTATAAAAGTAGTGCATACCAGTAGACACGAGTAATAATATAATTTGCGGGAGAAATAAATTTACATATATCGATAAACACACTTGCAAATCACTTTTATGGAATCTCCAGAATAATATTTGAAACACTTCTTATTTTGCAGTAAACTTATCAAGTTAACACACGTGCCGAAATATACACAAAATCATAAAACACAAAATTCCAACAAAAATAAATATTTTTATGTCAATATATCCAACACGGTCTATTCTACAACATATAAAAATTTGTGTGATGAAAAGTTTGTAAATCTCCGTAGATTTGAGTTTGTATAAAATTCAATAAATAAAATACCAAAATTTTATGAAATAAATGACAAAATTGAAAACTGAAGTAGGTTAACAGTAGCTTATCTAAAGCCAGACAATTTTCCCAATTGACCCGATGGACGAAATAGGCTCTACGGCCCCCAAATCCAACTTTCTATCTCTAGAAATCTTTTTCTTCTCTTTCTATAACTCATGGGTTAGAGGAAAAAAAGACCTGCAATGCTCTGTAAGTGGTTTATGCTATTTATATGAAATATTTGATTTTTTTAAAAGAAAATGGATATAATGGTAATTTTTTGAATTGTTATATTTTTATATATAAACTTTATATAAATCTATTTACATATTGGAATATATAACTCTAAAATTTTTGAAAAAATAGTTAATAAATAGAAAAATATGTCTAGAACATATTGATGAAAATAGTATGCAAAACATACACGTGATTGTTACAGAAAGTTTATTTGTATAAAATGTATCAAATTTCTTAAGAAAGAAAAATCCAACGATAACTTTTTATATTCGTACTTATGATACCCATAAAAATGGATAAAATAATGCCCAAAATATAATGAAGTGTACTCTAAAATATGGCAAAATTTTTTATAAATCAACATGAAACGAAACTAGTAAAAATCGAATAATTTGAGTATCAAATTAACTCCAAAACTTTAAAAAAAAAAAGATAAGCATAAGATAAACATGCAAGATTTATCAAATCCAAAATTAGGTCTCACATGCGCACTGGTATACTATAACAGCAGTCGTTAGATATATCACCCAAATCTTTCATCACATAAAAAAATATCATTATTTTAACTTTTAAAAAATGGATTACATCTTTTTATGCATAATTGGGCCGGCATATATGTAAGAGTTGAAGTTTAGGTGTTAGATATGTAACTAATTGAGAATTGAGTGGTATGTATATAAAACCTTCCAATAACATTTACACATAAAAGCATCTAATTGCTATGCATTTCAAACACCCAACAGCTATACCTTTTTTTGTTAAGATTCAATAATACTGATAAAAGAATTAAAATTAAACAAAAATCTCTGTCATTGTGTGTAGCTGTACAAATTATTAAGACCTATACATGCTGTCCCTTTTCATTTTGCAGGAGAACATGTCTGCTGATGAGATAAAAGTAGCAATACACACTGACTCTAGACATGCTGACAGGCTTCGATCCCTTTATGCCAGCAAAGAAGCTATAGAGCAGGGTTTTGTGCTGTTCCGACGGATAGATTTTTTAGGCAGCAAGAGGCATTTTGAGGCACTGAAGCGAATCAGCGGCCAAAATAATAGCAATTGCTACGAGCTCCTTTTGCGAGCTTGATTTTCTCATCCTTTTCTCTTCTGTACGTAGAAAAATAAAATAAAATGAAAATGAAAATGAAAATGTATACACAAATATTGAATATTAATTTAGAAAACTTTCCGCCTGTGTAGATATGATGTGGGGCAAAGTGTATTCTGTGAGAAGACTTTAATACAAAGATTTTGCCAGTTTAATGTGGTCTAATTTTTAATGAATCTCTTGATAAGTGGATGCGTCATATATATATATATATATATATATATATATATATATATATATATGTATATATATATATTCATTCTTTTCAGGCAGAGTAATATTTTATAATTTTTAATTTTATTTTTAACTAATGTGTTACACATTTGAGCCCTTGTTTTGTATTTTTTGTTGCAACATTTATCAATCAATGTTTATGTGATAACATATATTTTAGAGACATTTGCTTGATTTATTTCAATTATTGATTTCTAATATTTTTAGAAAACTTTCTGTTATGTATAGTACGAAACTGATTACATGCATTTGTATGGTCAGAGAAAAATGAAATCTCCCAAAAAAAAAAAAAACTTAAATTTAATGAAGCATGTGGGAGTTCCATGGAATAAAAATAAGCAAATTGATAAATTGGTATGTACAACTATATGCAAGCCATTGTTTATGGTAGCACCTCTGTTGGTATGATTGAAGTTGTCCATATGCTGCAGGTGATCTAATCTGGGTTTAAAGAATTAAATCGTTAATTTTTAAACATATGTTCTTTCTGCAAGCTTCGAAATCAGCCGCTATAAATATCTGCATTGTAAAAGATTTTTTTTCGTTTTTGTTCATAATTGAATTTAGTGCAATACAGACAAGGCGAGCGAGGTGGGCGGCACTTAAACGGAAGTTAATCAGCAATTTCTTTCTTATTTGTATCTGAACTCTAATAAAATGTTGTCACGTGTGTACGACTGGGCCCGCCTAACAAATGATGGAAAAATGCTTATTGTGGTGTTATTATAAAACAATTCTAATAACACGACAATAATACCACAATAACACTGGTACTGCGGTTTCGTTTCAATAACCCCGTAAAATAATTTGAATAACATCACAATAACACTGTCATAACACCGGTGATCAACTCCAATGACACCATTCAGAGGAACACACAAATAACATCGCAATAACCCTAGCAAAATAACTTCAATAACACAACAATAATACTACCATAACACTCGTGAATAGCGTTAATAATATCGCCCGGAGAACTGCAAATAACATCGCAGTATTATTGGACTCTTTTCGTTATTTTTTAGGTGGGCCCAGTCAGATACACTTGGCAATATTTTATTGGAGTGTGGACAAAGAGCTAGACTCGATATGTAAAATTTTTTTGTTCATGAGACGGTGTTAGATAATTGCATATTTTCTCATACACTAATTATAATAATTTTATTTTCACAATCAAACTTAAAATAGAAAAATAAATAATTTTTTATGTAAATACCCCTCCCAATTTGTTTTGGTCTAATCTAAGAATTGCAAGGAAAATACAATTATCTGTGTAAATGTATCCAATTTTCCAAGTATGGCCCATTTGGTTGAAAAAATTTTACGTTTATCGTCCGGACAAGCGAAGAGCGTGAACCATATCATGCCGTGTCACACCACGCCCGACTTATAAAACATAATAATTTCCTCCATTTGATAGCTACATAAAAAATAGCTTTTGAATCATTATGATATTCATTACATTTGAAAGGTGTTGTGCAATTAAAACAATCGATCCTAGTTATGTAGTCTTTTTAAATCTTTAGTCTAAAAAAAATTTCTTTCCAAAAAATATTAATATAATACACAAACGCACACGTGTCAACACACATGCGTGAAAAAATCCAAAAAAAAAAGTAAAACTCATAGTGCCATCCTAGAAGAAATAACCTATAATATTTGGTGAGATTATACCTATTTGCTCTTCCTTCTATTTGGACTCTACTCTAGTTTCATTCATGATTGTGATAGAAGTAGTGTAGGTGAAATTGAAAGGTAATGTCGATTAGATGCAGTGATTAGATAATGATGGTTAGATGACTGCGGTTTATAAATGACACATTCGATCGAAGAATTGTGATGGATGAACAATAGTAATAGGAAAATGGTGGTTGGACAATATTCACGGGCGGTCTTTGCCGTTATCTAAGATATATTATAAATAAATGAACTCAGAATATCCAAGTTGAATTTATTCAAGATACTTGATTGCTATGCTTAAGCATTGTTGTAATGAGAGGCATTTTTTCCAAGTAACCTTCCCTAGTCTTATATTGCAAAACACCAAAAACAAAAAACAAAAAATTGCAACTAGATGGAAATATTTTGTAGTTTAAGATAGCATATTTTGCATTATGGCCCAAATTTAATCCAAAACATCCCCAACCAATCATCTTTCCTGAACTACAACTCCCTCTCTTCATGTCTCCATTTCTCCAAAACTTGTTCCCAACTAAATAGATCCGTTTAGTTTGGCCAACTTATAAACCTGCATGCTTCACATCACCCTCTAATTCCTAAACAATTACTGTTATAAACTCACAATCTGAAGCTAAACTAAACAGATTTTCACCAGCCATAACCATAAAACAACAAAAAAAATAGGAACCAAAAAACAACTAACAAATTAAACCTTCCCTCCACTCTTCCAAACTCCTCTCCGCTCTTCTTCCTCTCCAACCCCTTCATCTTCACAGCAACCAATATCTAACAGCAAATTTCCATCTTCAGCCTTTCACAAACATATAAATACTAGGCTAAAACTCCCGCAAAAAGCAACACTAAGCAGATTAATTAAGTAATTAACAAAAAGATCAAGATGGCTTATAACAAGCAGCTCGGCTTAGTGCTCCTAATCTCTCTGGTTTTCTGCTTTGCTTCCCTGAGGAGCGTTGATGCTGCTGATAAATGTTACTGTAATTGCTTCAGGTTATGCATGAGTATTGATTCCAAAGAGGTTACCCCACCTGCCTGCAGTAATTTATGCAACGGTTTCTGTATTAGTAAGGGACGTGCAGGAAAGCCGGAGCATGGAGACCCATACTGTGGGGTCAAAGTTCGTTCTGGATAGACTAATATCATCAATGTTGCCTGAGGATCATTTATATTTATATGATTTTATGTATGGTTATGTCTTTATGTAATGAATAATAAGAAGGCAGCAAGATTTGATCTTTGGCGCTATTTAATTGAATAAGATTTGAAGGTAAGTTATGTATGCTGTTCTGTTATTGTTTCGTCTTAGTGTTTGTTGAAATGACCATTAATGATATTGAGATGAGAATCTTTAATTTTTCATATTCTATACTAAAAGCACTAAAAATGGTGCATAAATATTGAGTTTTGAATGGTTCTATAGACCTAGCAGATGACCGGCACAATGTCCCTAATACCACACTAACATTAGTTAATCAATGTTATAATGTATCTAAAGTTAAGTTTATCACCTCTCATTATTGATTGATGATATATGGCCAATGTCAATTGATTAAGGACATACGCCATTATCATTCCTTCATCATCAATAAACAATATTCACTTATTGATGTTCGTTGATGACAACCATTCTATATCGTTTGTGTGAGGGTATTACAAATGTTCATGGTGTACGTATTCTCATGCAAACAATGATCGAGTTTGTATTATCACGAATTGATAACTTTGAGTACCTTTCTTTTAAGAAGAAGAAAAAAAAAAGATTGGCTAGAGACTATTATACGAGCCTACTGGCCAACCACATGTGCCTAAGAATTTCATCTCTCACATAGGCGGGATTGAACCCTTGACCTCAGGGGTTTAACGATAAACGACACAATAACTTGGAGTACTTGTTTGGGTATGAATGTATAACTTGGGGTACTTGTTTGAGTAGGAATATATGAGCTAACATAAAGCATAATATAATTAATAACATGACTCTCACATATGTTGATTCTCTGATTATGCATTGAATCCTCTGATAGATATCTCTGACCAATCGGGCCATTAATTTTAACTCGTGCAATTGTATTTATCTATTAATTTGTGGCAGGGGCTAATATATAAATGGTAAAATTGTATTCATGTTTTATATAACTGTGTCAATTCGAGTTGATGGGTTAGATTCAATCATGATCCAATTAAGTTGATTGATTCGAATAAGCTTGACATTTCTAACCCATTTATTAGATGGATTATATAGTTTTTTTTTATCAGCATGATTTAATTATCCCAAATAAGTCCAACTTGACACAATTAACTTGACCCAAATTCACTTAACTCGGATCTACTTAGTAATTAGGGAAACTTTAGGTTATTCAAAGCAATTCTAAATTAACTCGAATAATCATCAGGTCTATATAGTTGACTCGGGCATGACTCCCAACAATCTAATCAACTCAAATCCAAATTTTAGAGTTAAAATTGACTGAGTTATTTATTGACACCCCTAATTTTATAGTTGTTAACGAAGAAATGACGAGGTAATAACCACATTACTTATGTTAATATTCTATGTGATTTGTGCAGTGAGATTTTGTTTATTGATTTTATTTTATGTTTAGTGGAGACTATATTATTTTCTCATTTTAGCCAAAGGCATATCTGGCACAAATAGCTTTGGTAGCTAGATTATATGGGTAGAATGATATATATCCTTTTGGACTATGAGTAAAATAATAATAGGTCAATCAAATTTTGGGGCAATTACATGTAGACCGCCGGAAATTTGCTATTCATAAATCAACCATGCTCTCTCATCCATTTTTCAAATTCTCACTCAAATATCAAAATTCGACTTGTGTTAAGAAAGACAGAGGCAGGCCTAGGAAGACTTGGGCTTATTGTATTAAAAATGATCTTAATTTACTAGAACTAAATGAAAATATGACACTAAATAGGGCGCAATAGAGAAAAAGGATTCATGTAGCGGGCCCCACGTAGTGGGATTAAGGCTTCGTTGTTTTTGTCACTCAAATATCAAAATTCATGACAAAAACCCAACCTATATTTTTCACTTATATCAAATTTAGAATACCACTAAATCCATTTTTTTTTAAAACAATTTGAAATTTCAATGCATTTTTTCATATCAATGAAAAAAAAAAGGGTCAAATCAGCAATGATTCCTATACGGTAATGTTTGGTCGCTCTGTAGATTTATGTTAAGTAGGATTTATCAAATTCGATAAATCTGGATTTAATAAATTGCATGTGCGAGGACGGAGCTCATCAGCGACGAAGGATTAAATCCGCCTTGGCAACCGGATTTAATAAATCCGGATTTATGTGGGAGAAATAACGGAACGCGAATAAATTCGATTTAACGGAATGTTGGATTTAACTTTTACTCTTTTAATTTTCACGTGAAGGAAATTAATTTATTATTAAATTTTATTAATAACATGCTACCAAACAGAACCCTTTGATTGTTATGATACTATAACTGCTATAACAGAAATCCAAAATAAAAATGCTGAGACCCCCATTAATTTCCCCAAAGATAATGAAGGATAGTCTACAATATACATGAATAGTGTAAAATAACTTGAGGCACATGCATTTTGCACATGATTTTGTTAGAATATTAATAAAATACTATAAGTAGAATTAAAAACTATTATTTGGCTCAACTTGAACATATTTTATGTCAGGTATGAGTCATGTACTTCAATTCAAGCTCATCCAGGCTGTATATATATGGGGGGATTTACATATATACCACCCAAATTTTTATTAATTTTCATACCTGATACTCAACTTTAATATTACACAAATACCACCACATTATTTCCCATTCAACTACTTGACCACTCCATTACAATTTCCCATACGGGTGGGAGTTTCAGATATCTTTGTACATCGCAATCCTGTCATTGCAATCGACCGGAGGAGCAGCGTGGTAGAAGGAAGGGAGCAGCGTGGTAGAAGGAAGAGAGATGGAAATTTCGGAGGTCTTTATATGCTGCGATTGATGTCTTTCAAACTTATTTTGAACACAAACTGTAATGGAGTGGTAGATTCAATGGACGATGAACAAAAAGGAATTGGGCAGTATGTGTGTAAAATTAAAGTTTTTGGGTATTTGGTATAAAAATTAATAACAATTCGATAGTCTTGAATCCTAAAGCGTTCAGGGAATCATGCCAAGATATAGAGCGTATAAAGAGAAGGGAGTAAGGGGGGAAGAGGATGTAAATAATAAAAATGGGAGCATCAAGAGCATTTTCTCATGTAATGATCTCCTATTGATATGTATAGGAGAAACTAAAAGTGCATAATTACATCTAAGACCCCTCTTCTATACCGAGAAGCTTATTGGTGTTACGGTCATGTGTACAATATATAAATATATTAATAATAAATTTATTAGTCAATCATGGTGACTTTAGAACTTCTGTTTATGTTCATTCGTTCGGTGGCAACGGACCGAATCGCATGAGAATTATATGAAGACTTATCAACTAAGCTTATTTGTGGCCTTCGACCCACCTTCCTTGTTCGTTTGGCGGTGAGTTGTCTTGCGTTCAGCATGGTGTAGAGCTGTCTTTTGTTCGGCCTGGTGGAGAGCTGTCCTTCGTTCGGCCTGCTATGTTGGTCGGTCTGCCTACTGAAGGGACTAACCTACCAAAGCTTTGAGGTGTTTTCTCTTGACTTAGCACCAATTTCTACTCCAATAAAGTAAATCAATCTTATAAACGAGTCAAACAAACACACTTTCTGTCTACATAAAAACACAGTAAACAATATTTTTTTCTAATTTTAATGCATATAGGCTTGTTCGGATTGTCCGAAGCGAAAGAAATGAACTTCCTAAATAATTTATGTTAAACATGAATGTGCCATCATCTTTTTTTTCATATTTTTTTTTTCTAGCATAGAAATAAAGACTAAAATTATCACACTTTGTGAAATTTCTCATTTTGAAAAACTGTTCAAACAAAATATGTTGCACCGTTCCTGTAAGGAAAATGAATTCCTTAATTGTTTATTTTTTCCTGGTATTTAAGTAGGAATGATTTTAACTCATAGAAGCACCAATGAAAGAATCGAATAAACAGTCATAAGAAGAATTTCTTAAAGGCATGTTGTTATTAACGATAAAAGGAAAGTGTTTCAATTAAAAGAAAATGTAGATCTTAGAAGATATTGCCATCCTATTCCATTGTTATATGGAAATTATTATTTATAATTCTCTCTTATTAATGGAAACTTAACGTACTTCTCAATATATAATATTTTCCTAATTTTTATCATAGAATTTCTTTAATAAACTCGGTTAAAAGAGGCATAACCCCACAATGCCAAACTGAATTGCTGCCTATAAGAGGAAAAATTATTTCATATAGAGATGCATGCCATGTCCGATCTCCACCGCCGATCACCGCAATTCAAAAAAAAAAATTTTTTATGCAGCATAAGTAATAAAAGCAAATTTTTGCATCTCAACATATTAGGAATGATAAACCATTTAAAAAAAGTAAATACAGAGAGGGAATATTTCCAATGATTTTTTTAGTTGTTTTTACTTTTACTATGAGAAAAAAATAAAGAGATTTTTATCTGAATAATTTAAATTTTATAGTTTAAATTTATATACATATGAAACAATTCTTGTGTATTTATATATCTTACACATAAAATTTGATATATATGAAATTTTCAGAATCTCTTCGAGGAGAGACATATCATGTTGAGATGTCGCAAGTTATATGATAATGTGACCTCCCATGATTAGATGTCCAGACAAGTAAACTTTCTGACCTAATATTTTCTTCTCCTATAAAATGAATCGAAATTTAAATTTTTCTACAACAATTCCAAACATAATCACAGAAAAAGAAAAGGAACGCAGAACATTCAAAGAATAAGAAAGAAAACATAAGCTTAAAACTACAAAGATAACAAGATCAGTTAACTGAATTGGAGGATTTTATACAGATTCTCAGTAACGGGAATGAGGACAAAACCTACCAATAAATTACGAAAAAGTTCGAAATTCTTCAACTTATAAAAACCATACACCAATTTATATAACTGCTAATGCAGAAACATGCGGTTTATTCCTTACATTTCATCCGCGTAGAAAATTACAGTACTTGTGCGGCTGGCTGATCATGAACCTTCGGTTTCTCTCAGCCAGCGAAGGTAGGGAAACAGCTTCCCGACCGCGTGAAAGATGGCCGCGGAACACTATCAACTCCATCTTCCTTCATCCGCCGGCGCAAGCTCGCGGGCGCCGACTTCATAGACCGCGGAGATTCAAGGCCGCGGCGCAGCAGCTGTCGCATCGCAGCAATTAAATGCTCGGCGGATTCCAGCGGGTCCTGAGCCATGGATCGGAAGCGGAAGGCGCGAGAGAAATTCATATGACGGGCGAGCGCTTCCTCCGTCGAGATCCGGCGTCCCGCACGGCTGATCTCATCAACAACAGCCTCGGAGCAGAGACCGCAGATCCATAAGCCGTGGTGACGCTCCCGCACGCCCATTATGTACGCCGGGGTGCATTCCTCTGTTAGGCCACAGCACTCGCACTTGGCGAACTCCACCTCCACATTCCTCTGTTCTGAAATCGACATCTCTCGGATCGGGGTGGGGGGAATCAAAAAGACGAAAACAATAAAAATGGAATGATAGAAAAACGATTTGGATCTCGAAAACAGTCGATTGAATATAATTAGATATTTTTGATTGAAGGCTGTTGGACTACCGCTCCTTCTCCCATATAACGGATGTATCCAGAGCTTCCGCAGCGTTGTCTTCCTTTCTGATCACGGAGAAAATCGCATTTCCGGCCAGAGACATTTCAGGATCAAATCTCGAACAGATCGATCGCTGCAATTGATTCAACTAATATCGTATCGATTAGATCGGCCGGAATCTCTCTCTCTCTGTTTCTCTAGCTGTCTATTCTGATGGAGAAGAGAATTTCAGGCCGGTGTTTATGCGATGGAGAGACGGGGGGGAGAAGTGGAGGCATTTATTACCGTCAATTTCGCAACGGCAACCGGTGGGACCCATACCGATGATTGGAGGAAGTTATGGGGCCCGCTGTCCTTGGGGAGAGATAGCTAGACACGTCAGCTTGGTGAGCTGGCTGTGCCGGTAGCCTTTCATGTTGTGTGGTGCGAGCTGCCCAAACTCCAGGTTTTATTTTTGTGACTTGCACCCGTCAATGAAAGGCTTCCACGTGGATATATGGTCTAAGTTTGTGGTGGTGAGGACGTGGTTTCCTTATCGTACGAGGAGGGGTTGGCGGATGCCATCATGTGCGCCGATGACGGGAGCGGCTTGCGAGGAGCAACTAATTGACGTTGCGGTGCACCGAACGCTGAGAATTTTAGCAGATTCATAGCTCCCAAATTTGGATTTCTGAAGGATCATGGGTTGCTTCTAACAGTCAATTTGGACTTATTCCCATTAATTTTTGGCGAATAATATTTGATAGCGTGTCATAAGTAAATTTTTGCCTTGTATTCTAATATCTTCTTTCATCTAAAATCTTGATATTTATAAAGAATAAGATGTGTAGCCAGTTGATGGGACATCTGTTTGTCAGTCATAAGTTCCTTCAAGTATTGAGTTTGATTCTCCTAGTTGAAGTGTGTGATACTCGAATTGTTAGGCGTATTGAGCATGATCGGGGCTCGTATAATAGCCCCAGGCCATTCATTTTCAAAAAAAAAAAAAAAAAAGTTAAATGGGATGCAATTACAAAGGATATCAATATTATAAAAATTCACTTTTTATTATTTATGATATAAGAAGTTTTAGTTAAAAATAAATTTAAGAAAGTATAATAATGTAAATTTTTTTTATAATTTAGCTCATTTGTCAATGCCAAGATCATTTATACTTCAAACAAGATGTATAAATGCTATTATTGCCTTCTCGGTTGCCACCGCTAGCTTACCGGTCTCTCTCCTCACTGTCCCGTACGTAAACAAAATAATATACTATTATACAATTTTTTCATTCTAAATATAAAAATAATTCCAAGGAGCCTCAAATTATAATGAAATGTGAACAAAATGATTAGTCTACTTTGTTTGTTTAGAATTGTAATTCACAACAAAGTTCTTTGGGTTATTTACAAACATGCCACCCAAATTTTTATGTATTTACATTTCTAGCACCGAAACTTTACTTTTTACATAAATACCCTCTAAATCTTTCATATGAGATCAAAATGATCATTATTTAAACTTCTTAAAAGTAAAAATAGTAAGAACTTTTACGAGTAAAATAATCTAGAAAACTCGAAAAAAAAGATTAATGCATGTGTGTAGTCACAAGCTTACCAAAAATTTTACGGCAGTAGAGCGAGAAATTAATGTCTTAATCTTATACAAAGATCTAATACTCATATAGATAGAAAAACGAGGCATGAGTTTTTGCATTGAAAGCTCAAAAAGCAAAAAAAAAATTAAGGGAGCCTAACTAATTTAAAATGATTCCACTGACATACTAAAATGATTTTCTTATGTAATTAAAGAAGGGATTGATGCTATAGTGAAGATGAATCATATATAATGAATTTCATGATAAAATTAGAGAACCTCTCGAGGTATTAGAGTTCTTCAAAAAAAAATGTTTTTGGGTTTTCTATCAGTATCTATTGAGGATAGGAATCAAAAGACTAAGAAGTCTAATTTTACAGGTGCGTAGAAGGAATGCATCGTTCCAAGCAATAAAGACGTGCATTGGTCTTGTATGTGACAATATGAAAATTGATCATCAAATATCGTCTGTAATAATATTAAAGTCATAGATAATATAATTACCGACGGTCAAATTACGGTGTATTCGTAGTAGCAAAAATGCTTGTCGATAATATAATTATCTACAGATTTGCCGACGGTTATTGTAAAAATGACAGGTTATCTAACGAATAATAACCGCCGCTATTGGTTCAAAACCATGTCGTGTTTAATCATTGATAACATAACCGACGTCTATATCCGTAGGAAAAGTGTTGCACTTTTATGGGAAAAATGTCGCGCTTTCGTAGGTAAAGTGTAGCAAACATGTCGGTTAACCATAGAAAATTACCATTGGTTGTATTCGTCGAAAAAATGCAGCACTTTGTGAAAACATTGCTTGTTCGATAATATGTCGAATAGCTGTCGGATCTTAATCAGAAAGTCTTAAAACAGTCGATAATCCTTTGAAAACATGTAGCATAAAAAACATCAAATCCCCCTTCAACACTGCAATTTACACACTTGCAACTGTAACCGTATGATTTCCACACAGTACAACACTGCATAGTAATGAAACTAATTAACACATAAACCATATACATAAACAAAAGAAAAATAATTGCATTAACTAAAATAAAAATTATAACTATCCAATATAAATATTGTTTGGGATCAATAAATTATTTAATGTAGACAAACATAATAAAAATAACCCTTATTCATCCTCGTCGGTCCTCTCCTCGTCATCATCCTCCTCATCTTCATCCTGAACTGGTTGTTTCTCTCTACGCAGTTCAGAACACATCACTACTTTGAGCTCTGACTTCATCTTCCACTCCATCTCTGATTTTAGGGTGGCTAGTTGGATGAAAAGCTGGGCAGCAACCTCAGCAACAACCTGGCGACGCGTCTCCTCCTCCTATGCAGTAGAAGTAGATGCACAAGTTGTACTAGAGGTCGGACCGACATCATAGGTTGGAATCTGAGACCACAAACCATAAACCATGTACTTCTTCTTGCACCCGGCAACATCCCTCTACAGTTTGTATTCAAAATGATCATGAGATGTGATCGAACTATGACCCGACTGCTGGGATCGGCTCTTCATGAGCCTCTCGAAGGCCTCATACAAAAAATATGATTAATGAAAGTTTGATACTAAATAAACTTCAATGGTTACCTTAATTTTATACTAATTAATCTTGTGAATTACCTGGGTCTCTTGGGATCTTCTATCCACCTAGGACTAATCCAACTGTCTCCTGTGAATGCACTCGTATAGCTTTGCAGTGGTTAGATCTCATTATTTCTCTAGAGCATGTCAGTGTAATGAAATAGTTAACATGCATTTAATGTAAAATAAGATTTAATGCAAAAAATAAGTCTTACTAACCTCTTCTTATACTTCATATGTGGAGGCACCCCACCAGTATGCTTAAATGGTCCCATAATACCGCAGTTAGAGCAACGATTCTAATTGGCATGATCCCTATTATTCTTATACTTGGGAGAGTCCAAGGCCCTAAGAAGGGCGGAAAGCACATCCTCATTGAGCCATAAGAGGTGCTCACATGTCAGGTGTACATCACAGAACTAGTCGCAAAGATGGTTGCTCACCTTTTGCTCGAGTTCCTCCGGATGCGTGCCTCCTCCTCAGGGAGCAAGGATCGCTGTTTCTCTAAATTAAATTTTAAAATATTAGATTCATAAAAATTAATATATAAATGAAATTATTATGTTCGGGGTTTATAGAACCTGCCAAAATCACATATCTCGAACTATCATCGTCAGGATAGTTGCTCTGAATAATGTCTCTAATGGAATGGATGTTCTGTGTGGGGGTACTAAATATAAAAATAGTATATGATCAGTTTTTCTATTAAATTACAAAAACTTAAAGCAGTGATGCTAATATTAAATTAAAATTTACGTGTTCCCCACTGTCTGATGCTGATGACGGTTGCTTGTACTTCTCGAACTGGATGGTACATCAATAGTACTGATGGTGACGGTGTTGGTGTGTTGGTCAAGGTTTGTGACTGGTGGCAATGTTGGTGTGGTAATTGTGACTGTAGGTGGTGGGAGTGTGGTAGTCGCAATTGGAGGCGGTGTTGGTGTGATGGGAGTTGAGGTGAAGGCTTGTTGTGGTGAGCTGGCTGAAAGGATCGTCTCCGTAGCTCTACATCCATGGTCTCTTCTACTAGCGGGCTTCACAAGGCACCACGTCCCCCGACAGGGGGGAGAACTCTCCTCTCTACAAAAGCCATCCACAAGCAGAAAAGTAAAATTAATTAGTGCAACTACAGACTATTAAACCTAAACATATAAAACTACATAGTAAAAAGAAAGGGCAATAGTAAATTGCATGCAACTTACAGACTACTAAAACTAAAAACTCAAAAGTACATAGCAAATAGAAAGGAAAATTGTAAAGTGCAACTTACAAACTAATGAAACTGAAATCTACAAAAGTACATGGTAAAAACAAAAAAAGAAATTGTAAAGTGCAATCTACACACCACTAAATCTGAAAACCCAAAATCGCGTAGTTAGATTAACTTACACATCTTTGTTAAACTCCTTTGATGAATCACTTGAGGTTGTAGTTAAAATAACTTCATTCAAATCATCTTCAGAATTATACTAATCGATACAAATTTCTTCGTGTTCGCCACTAGCATCCTCTAAATTGACCTCTTCATGGATTATATCAAGTGGAATGTATAAATCTGTCATTTCTCTTTCTTGATGAGTAGATTTAATTGAATTTTGAATATCATTAGTCATTGTAAGTTTATCCGCTTTTACTACTGCTCACTCAACGTTATCTTTTTTTTATTAGGATATGGAAAAAAGAATAACTAACTTGCTTATCTTACTAAAATAAACGAATCAAATTTACCATACTGTTCACTTTTACTTTTCCGGTATGATATGGTTAGATTACCTTTATTCCATGATCATGAACATGATCGAACCAATCACAATTGAACAGCAATACACTCCCACTAATAGAGCTAGGATAAGAGTTCAACAACTTCATCAAGAATCCCATAGTAAATCATCACTAACCTGTTGCGATGCCACATTATATGTGGAGCAATATGCATAGAAGCAACTAGGTTATGAAAAAGTGGAATAAGTGGTAAATAGAAGGGACACTTACATAAACTTCTTTTTTGCCTCTTATTTTTTCATTCTGAGTTTAAATCTCAGAGATCTATAAAATCTGCACTTGGTAGGTGTTGCACTGAACTTATAAAATAATATGTTTTGTTCATGCAATAATCAATATTCTTTGTTTCAATCCTAACTTGGAGACCAGTTTTTTCGTCCTGTATAAAACTTTGAGAACTAAATTTTCCTTTGAATTAATTTGATTCAGTAATGTTGCAAAATGATTGAAGCATTCTTGGGGCATATTAAACTTTTTTTTAATTTTTAATATTCTGACAGCTATAAATAACTTAAAATGGAAGGCACATCATACACACAATATGATACTTTGAGTGACAATAAGTAAAACATAAAAAGTTTGAGCCACATGATTTGATGTACCTTCCCTTACTTAACTCAGGTAATTTGTATTGTCCCATAAAAAAATCTTTTCTTCAAATCTACTTGAGTGAAATTCAGGCGGAGGATCAAAGCTTGACGAATGACCAGAACTGAATGTTACAGGGTCAACCTCCGTGTGTGAAGTCCAGATCCAATAATCAAGCTGAAACACCCAATGATATAAACCATATCTCACTACCTCGGGCATTAAGTGTGCTCGATCTCTACGTTTTCAACATGGACACTAAACTATACCCTCAGATAGGTAAGATAGAAACTGTGATGTTGCAGCCACGAAGGCTTGTACATCGTTCAAGAACTCATTTATGATCCCTTTCTATATGGATAAAGTTTATTATACATCCACGATCTTGATGTAAGAATATCCATATATACCTTTAAATCTGATAATAATCAACACATTATAAAGTGCATTCAACTGAATACATAAAATTTAACTTTAGTAGTTGTCATAATGTAAGAGTTATAACAATGGATGATTAAATCATTAAAAGGACTAAACATTTTAGATAGTTCAAACAATATTAAAGTTAATTGATTTAAATTTTGGCTTGGATATAAATCATATCGAAATAAATATGTTGAGCTGTGAGCTAAAATATTGGATCAAATTTCTTTCTAGCCAACCCAAGCTCTGCTAGCTATCAAAGGTTAATAATCTGTTGAAAATTGATTCAATTTTTTTACTCTACTCTTGTCTTTTACTATAACTACACCAACCCTTGCACGAGTTTATTTATTTCACAGTTTCTCTTTAAGTGTAAGACCTCTAATTCACTAAGTATTCTTTCTCAGTAACTCTTACTAGATTACTTACACACCTTTAAACATATTCTTAGAAGGAAATGCTTACATGGTGTAAGAGTATTCACTTCATCCTCCAATAGTAAATCTAATTTCCATTTTGACAATGAAAATTAAATTTCAAAGTAAATTTTCATTTTAGCAAGAGAAATTAGACGTGCATTTGGCACACAATATCACAGAAAGTAATCCTAATGAATTTAACCTATCATTTTTTTTAAAAAATATATGTACAAATTTGATGATCCATTAATTCCTAGTTGATTATGCGATGCATTTTTTCCGAATCACCTATTAACAATCTTTGATATAATCAACATAAATAGAATGTCAAATCATCTAATTTCTGCCGTTATTTAATTTATCTCTCTTGGTTGATAGTTTTTTACGTCTGCAGTTACGTTTGGTGGATGCCGCGAACAAAGATAACATCAATAATAGCAACTTTATGGCTGTTTGGCCAATCTTTTCCTGTTTCAGTCCGTTTGGTTGCATCGCTGTCTGTGCAAAATTGTTTGTTTGCCCTTAGTCTGTGCTGGCGGATCGTGGTTTGTCAGCCAAAAGGACATTGAGGATGGATCGGCATCATGAGAGCCACGCGTTTCACCTTTTGTCTCCTACTCACTTATTACCCAACCATCTAAATGAACTGTTGTTGCTCTGAGGTTGTTGCCTCATAATGTTGTGCAACACATGTGACTTGCGCGTGATCCCTGTTCTTTCTGCTTTATTTATTTATTTGTTTTACTTCATGGACTGTGTTTTTTTTAAGTAGCGGCATTTGATTCCTGTGTATTTATATATTTTATATCTAAACAAAAAAATGTTACCGTTTTAGTTTTTGATAAGTGAAATGCACATTTTAATGCATAGATGAAGTGGGATATAAGTAAAGAATTGAGGTTTGGGTGGTTGGTATGTAAATACATAAGAATTAAGTGGTATATATATGTAGTAAATCTTCCTTTTAAATATTCATGGATAATTTTATTTTTGGTTTTTTTTAGATCATGGTTTAGTTATATGTTTTTTATTTATTATTCATTATTTTTATGAATATCATGCTTTTATCTAATAATTGTTGCACAAATAAATCTCATAACATGAGCAATAATAGTTTGGCCAATCTGTCCGGTATTTGATGTTTCAAAATTGAGTTTTTGTTTCAATTTTTAGGTTTCGATTTTTAAATTAATTTTAATTTTAGTTTTGAATTTAATTGATGTGTGTCGAAAGATTAGCATCTTAGCATTGCAAGAAAATCCAGTACACACTCAGGTAATTAAAGATGAAAACCCCTGAAAAGAAATAATTTCACGGGGCCTGACTAGTTAAAATAATCTGCTATGCATTGGTGAGTACGTGAACTCACTGTGCTCCTGAGTTAGGAAAGATGAAATTACAAAGTTGATTTATAATGATAGTTTAGCAATAATAATTGTATCGGGTAACATAGGTCGTAGTTGATTTTTATGGAGACAATTGTACACCATGAATACTATTGATGATGGTTGTAATGATAGCTTGTCGTATAATTTGTAGCTGAAAGTCATGTTAATAGTTGGTCACGTAGGCTTTAAGAGCATTAGTTGGGCATACAAGCCTTAGTAAGGAGCTATAATAATGTACGTAGGTCGTAGATGCTGGAGCTAGGAGCGTCATGAGATGAGATGACATTTGTTGGCTACAAAGGTAAGAGTTTAGAGCTACATGTGTTATGATAGTGTTTGTAGACAACAAAGGTCGAAGTTGAGAGATGTATGAGCTGAGATGACGTTTTTAGGCTGCCAAACCCAAAGTTGGGCGCCACACGAGCAGTGATAACATTCATAGGCCATGAAGGTTAGAGTTAGGAGCTGCATTAGCTCAAATAACACATATACGTCATAAAGGCTAGAGTTGGGAGTTGCTCGAGTTGTAGACATTGTAGATCATATTATATCATATAGGTTGTAGTGGTGAGCTACGATAAAGCCTATAGATTACAGAGTTAGGAGTCAGGAGTTGAACAAACTGTAAGTCACATACATCATAGTTGACCACATAGGATGTAATGGTGGTCTATAGGCTGCAAGGGCTAGAGTTGGGAGATTCTTAAGTTGTGAGTCATGTAGGCTGAAGTTGGACATGCAAGTTATAGAGGTGAATTACAATGATATACGTAGGTCTCAAAAGTTCTAGTTGGGAGCTATGTGAGTTGTGGACTACATATGTAGGTTCTAGAGGCCAAAGTTGAGGGCTACACAAGCTATGGATCACAAAGGCTATAATTGTGAGCTATGATGAGATCCATAAGTCATAAGTAACCGAGTCGGGAGCTGCATAAGCTGTAACCCACATAGGCCATATTGTTTAGTTGTGATGATGTCCATAGGTCGTAGGGGTCTAAGTAAGGAGATGCATGAACTGTGAGTTATGTTGAATGTAAATGGTCAAGTAGGCCGTAGTGATAAATTGTGATAACATCCGTAGGTCATAGTGATCGGAGTTGGGAGTTGCGTAAGCTGTGGACTACATCCATAGACTGCAAATGCCATAGTTGAGGGCTACACATGTTGTGGATCACGTAGGTCATAGTTGTGAGCCGTGATGATGTTCATAAGTCATAGGGTCCATATTTGAGAGTTTCACGAGCTGTAAGCCCCTTAGGTTATAGTCTGTCACGTAAGCAGCAGTTGTGAGATATGATGATGTCCCTAGGCTGCCGAGGCCAAAGTTTAGAGTTGCACGAGCTATAAGCCAAATAAGCCGTAATTTCAAAGTTGTAAGGAGAGAATTTCAGAAGTTTAGAGAGGGTCACTGTATGGGGATGTATTGCCACACTATCTTTGAGATGCATTCATGCACTGTATTTGTTATTAGAAATTTAAGATACTTTGATGACATAATTTTACTTGATTTATATTTCAATGGGAAAAATCAATAGATCACCACTCTTAGAATCAAAAGATATTGGACAAATTAAATTTGCCTTGCTTATATGACCTTTTTTACTACAAACATAAAGAAGTTTAAGAACACTTGACCATTCTCATTGTTCTAAAGCAGTTTTCGACCACACTTGTGAGTGCTTGATTATTAAGTTGTTTTTTGTACCACTAAGTTAGTCTCACCAAATAGTAGCATCTTCAACTCTAAATTTTCCTTAGAAAAATTGTTTAATCATTTGAGAATCAATTTTTAAAGTTGCGCGCTTAAAATCAATCAAAATTAAAACTATTAATGAGTTTTAATGTGTAAGCTGAAATTAATCCGCAACTACTAAAATTGCTTGAGCCGAAGCCAAAAAAAATATTAAATATGTGCTCTTCTTTCACGCCATTCATGGGGGGTTTTTTTGTTCATTTTTAGAAAAATCTTATCTAACGTTGATTTGGGTGCTAATTGGTGAGAAATTATTGCATACGTCCGATCCTGACGGTGATCTACGGTCAGGATATATTTCAGTTTTTTTTTTAAAAAAAATTTAGGTGAGGTCCACTAAAATACATTCTGACCGTAGATCATATGATTTACGGTCAGGATCAGATGCCACATGCAAGATGCATGCGGTGTCCGTCCATATGAAATAATTTTTTGCCAATAATTAGATTTTCATGGCATTTTTTTGGGGGGCATTTATATATATATCATGTTATGATAACTTTGAAATTTATAACGATCGACTACGAAGCGAATAAATATAGCACGAGAAAATTAACACAAAAAACACACAGATTTACGTGGTTCGGCAAATTGCCTACATCCACGGAGTTGCAGAGGATTTTACTAATTGAGGAATTTACACCGTTTGATCACAATCTACAATTAAAGGATCTCTCACTTGCTCTTTCTCTTTTCACCGAGATTCACCCAAGTGCAAGAACACCAAAGAAGAAGAAATACGTACAAGAAAAAAACC
>NEWO01000055.1:1648388-1671672 GCA_003013225.1 Phalaenopsis aphrodite | reverse complement strand
AATCATTTTAAATTTAAAAGGTGAAATATAATTTTTTATGCATAAATAATGATATATGGAAAACTTAAACTTTTAAGTCTTAGATATCCAGATACTTTTTTTTTACGTTAAAAGTTTGATAAAGGCAGTCGTACAATATAACTTATTTATTTATCTTGTGTGCTCCTCGCATGAAGTTTATTATTAAGAAAAATGTTCATATAAATTTAAATGATCGGACCGATTATCCAAATAATTAAAAAAATATAGAGTTACGTACGAAATCCAATGAAATACGTCGTGGAGGTGATCGGTCAGGTGACACGAAGAAATATTTACCTCATATTATTTAGGTGTTATTCATGTGTTATTGTGTGTTATTCAAATATTATTAATATGTTATTGTGTTATTATAACACCAGGAATATTCCCAGAACATAATAACACTTAAATAACACACAATAACACATGAATAATACGAGGAGAATATTTTTCTTGTGTTACCGGATAAATCAACACCACGACGTAATTTCATTGGACTCAACACGTAGCTTATGTCCTGAGTCCTGTAATATTTTTTTCCCAAATAATACGGGTTAAAATTAGGTTACGTACGTTGCAATTATTATCATGGAAATGTAGTTATATTTATTACCATTCAATTTTAGCACCTCTAAAACCGTACTGTTGTTGTCTATGTTCAGCTGCGTAAGCTTTAGATGCTTTTTGAAAAGCAATCACGGGGATATATTGTTTACTGTTGGTGGGTGGGGAACATAATCTGGCCCTTTTCAAATAGCTCTTGGATTTAAGAAAAAAAAAAAAAATAATAATAATTACATATAGATCATCTGAAATATCAATATTAGTAAATTATCATGTATTAAGAGTGCGTCATGACCAAATTATTAAGAATTTGATAATGATAAAAGATGTTAATCGGAATTCTATCATAAAGTTTGATATTTAAGTGAGAATCTGGTAGCTTATGAATTTTTGAAGTTCTCCTTAATTTTGGTGCCTCGACTTCTAAAGAACCAGAGTTTTGCATTTTGCGTTATGTTTGCAAATTTATTCAACTTCGCTTAAGAGTATAGATATGTTGGGTAACTTGTTTCTATGACAAGCTTGTTGAGTCAATTAATAATTCTCCTTGATTCAAGCTATTGAATGCCATCACATTGAAGAACTGTGAAAATTGTTGTGATCATTATGTTTTCGTACTGTTTCTCATCTCCTTTTTTTTATTTTTGAAGGAGTTGTTAGCTTGTCAATCGTCGTATAATTCTCTTTTATAAATACGTCTATCTTTCCGATCATAAGAATGATAGAAGAAAGGAATCGAAAAAACAGGGACATAACGAAGAAGACAAATGAAGAGAAAAAAATATATATATGAAGAACTTTTGTGTGATAAACCTCGCAATGATAAGTGAAGTATGTCAGCCAAAAGAAGATAGGGCAGAGGCACCTTGAATCAATATCAGCAAAAGAGTACTTACGTCGACTACCCAAACCAAAGATTCAGGTATGCATGCCTATTCAGGGGTCCATAGTAGTTCTACGGGGATCTATACCACTTGGTTATTTACATTTTGGGGGTTGCTTGAGAATACTCTAGATTCAAATGGGTTTTGCTTATATTAGTTGTGACAACTAGCACAAGGCTATCACAGGACAATTATTTCACATGGGAATACTTTGGTGCTTTCAAAGCTCCCATTAAACCACGGATCGGAGAATAAGTCTCTCGTTGTCCCCACATGGGTTGTTTGGCCGACATGGTCACTAGACCCCAGGAAAATTGGGCTTCTCGAGAAGCTCGCCAAGGGGTTACGGGCCTCGTGGTACTTCCAAAGGATCAAATGTGAGCAAGTCATGATTCTTGGACCTCTGTAAGTAACGTAAATGCGTCTCAAAAGAGTTCGAGAGGCCGAACCGTGTATGCATCGTTGAAAAGAGCTGTCCCAACATGAATTCGTTTATCTGGGCCTTGAACTTCAGGTCCGAACATAGTGTGGGGTACTCTAGTTAGCGGTCTGCGTCACAAAAAATTCCATGTTAGCGGGATACAACCATGTGTCACAGAAACGATCATCAACCTGGAGGATATCATGATCAACTCGAGGCACCACTACAACGGTGCAAACCCCAATCACAGTGTTTTATCTCTCAGCGAAGCTGTCCTACGTATGTCGCATAAAAAATGGATGCCAATAGCCTCGTTGAGATTTTCATCTTATTTTTGTCATCCACTAAGGGGTCGGTAACAGCTTAATATATGCTTCAAGTTGTATCCTTATTTTGACATCTTAATTTGCAGAAAGAAATTATTCATTAACGACTAAATTTTTATGATTGGCATCTATTCATCGAAAGTTTGTAACAAATTTACAGCTCATTTAATCTGCAATTGCACTTTAATTTAATTTTGTATGGACAACCATCTGAGGCGACAATGATTTCATATATAAATGAATTTGTGATATAAGTTATTATAATGAAATATTTTCTGTGACATAATTGTGTTATGTTTGCAGCACAAATTTATATAATCACGAAAAAGATGGCAGAAAAACATGCATTTGTAGCAGTAATAAATTTACGATTTAATTAAGCTGTTTATAAAACCATCATAAAAATACCTAATAACAATACCAGTTTACTCATCCCTCGTTTCATCTTCCCAATTATTACATATACTTTTTCTTCCCATGGCGACTTCTCTTTATGAAAGAAGAGAAGTAGACATACAAAATGTTAGAGACTGATGCATAAGATATTAATACATTCTTTATCACAATCAGTATGTGTCATCTCATACAACTTGCATTATGCATCCTCATCAATGTATGAGGATGAGACTTCATATGGCCGACTAAAAATTTTATGAATACCCAATCACCATTGCTTGACTATATTCATCCAACCTCCATCGTTTGTCCTTTATCGACTGACCTTCAGTGCTTATTTATAGTTTCTTGACCTCCATTGCCCGGCTATAGTTCCATCAAATCTCAACGCCTGATGAAAATTGCCAGGCCTCCATCACAATCTATGGTCACCAGACTTCTACTGCTAAGATTCTAAGATTAACTAATAATCTTTAGGATTTTAAGATTTAGACTTTGTTTGGCGTAGCTACAGCTTCCCAGCTTTTCAGCTGCAGCTAAGCTGCCCATGGAAGCTGCTGCGGGTAAGCTGGTTATCTGTTTGGTGCAGCTGTGTGAAAATAGCTGTGGGGCAGCTGTTTTTGGAAAATTGTCTGTTGTATCCCTGTTTAGTAAAACTATTTAAAACAGAACTATGATAACCATATATTTGATACTTCAGAAGCAAAAGTTCATTTCAAAACATAACAAAAGTTTCTATACTATTTTCTTAGCTTAAATGCAACCATGCAAAAATTAAAAATAATTGTAATTAGTACTGACTAAAAAAATAATGATAAGTACCAGGACAACTAGCAACCATGATTGGCAAAGTAACTATGATCTTTAGAAAAGGCTGAGTTTCATGTTGTTGATAGTACATGATGCTCTTCTTGTGAACCATCTCAATATGTTTGATATGTCAAAAGCCACCAATACTTTGAATGATGCATACCAAATGAAGGATTGAATGTCGAGGGAAAGCAAAAAAATATAATTTAAGAAAAAAAATCTAACCTTCCTTGGTTACTCCAAAAGTTGTGAGAATTGTTGCAGGGGCAGAAGACATTGGAAGCAGCTTTTTGTTGCTCTCTCCGATCACATAATCAAACTCTAACTGTTGAAATATTATATCAAAGAAGATAAAGGAAAAAAAATGTCAGTTAATAAAACATCTACTCGGTAGAAATGTAAGAAACAGAGGAATGCAAATGCTTCAAATTACGTATATTCATGGAATATGAAAGATAGGAAGGGGAAAGAGCAGGGCGTACTTAAGGAGGGCCTCTTCGTCCTCACCATAGTTACGGAGGGTTTCTTCCAGGAAAAGTCTTCGTCCAATAGAGTCGTCTTCCATCTTGTTGAACCCGTTCACCGTCGTTGAAGATTAGGGTTGTCATTTCCAGGCTCTGAGGCCCAGACTGGAATCTCTTTGAAGGGTTTGGAGGAGCCTCAACTACCAAGTCACACCGCTTTCCACTACGGCAGTCATGGTGGTGTCGTCGAACAGACAGAGTAGGGTAGAGAAATTGGCAGTGCTTTGGAAGCTCAGAATTGTGTTCCCTTCACGAGGGATAGTGGAGCGACAGAGCGCGAGGGATTCGACATCGAACTAGAGTGACGAAAGGGTAATGCGCGTAATAATCCATCGCCCGAACGCCGACCATGGGGTTAGATCTGCAGCCCGCTTTCCACTTAAACAGTGTCCCTCAGCGTCCCGCCATGCACGGGAAGCCGAACCAAACAGCTGAGATTCGCAGTCCTTCAACGCACCGCACCAAAATCGCCCCGCCAAACAGACCCTTAGTATGCATTTCTTCACTATTAATAATTACACCATTTTTATTAGCTTTCTTTAAGGAGAAATTAGAACTTTAAATTGCAATTAATCTTGTCACATGACCTTGTAAATTGAACTTTACGAAGATGAGCCTTCTACATTTGATCTTCATTTTTATTCCTTCATTTGATATTTAAGCTACATGTGACATCATATAATTAGCTTGATTCAAGTAGTGGGTTTACGTAATTTCATCATTATTAGAATATTTTGTTTCTGACTATGTGTCACTATAATATTACACAACTTATTTTACTTTTTAATGATGTTCAATATTTTAATAAAAAGCAGCCTATTACCTCATATGATTCAGTTGAGAAATACTTTAGTTTGAACATTATAACATCACATTCAACCATGCACCATGCTGCAATTGATGATGAGAGAAGAACACAATCCAAGTGTATATACCTAAAAAAGCTTAACGAGTTGTCAGTTGTCGAATTGTTGAATTACATAATTGTCTAAATTATCCAGCTGCCGAGCTGCTCAGCTGCTGAGTTGTTGAATAGCCCAGCTGCATAGTTAACCGGCTGTAGAATTGCCCAATTGGTGAATTTCTCAACTATCAAACTGGCAAATTTCTTAACTTCCAAGTGGTTGAATTGTTTAGCTGAAAAACTATTCAAATTGCCCAATTAGAGAACTAGTTAAACTGCCTAACCGCCAAAGTCGTCTAACTGTTCAACTACCAAACTATCAAACTGTCAATTTTGATAACATATTGTGAAATGACATAAAATTGCAGGACGTGATGTATAGATGTAGAACATGACATAAATCTCTTGACCACTACATAAAACTGCGCGACATGACATAAATCGTTAGACATGACTTAACAACTAAAAAAATATATATAGAGTTGGTGGAAAAGATATAAAGCAATTGGATATGACTTAACAACTTAAAAAAATTATATCATAATAAAAGGACACCCCATGGCTTATTAATACGGGAAAAATAAAAAAATGAGGAGTCTGTAGGTTGGGCTCTCTCTTCCTATAAGCCCCTCCTCCTATGTCTTTCCTTCTCCCGTTTTTGCTTAATGTTCATAGGATTTGGACATAACCCATGAATAATAGAGAACTCTACACCGTAAAAGGATTCAACATTCTAAAAAGTGTGGTGCATGCCTTAAATCTGCAGTCACACATAAACATCTTAAGAAGAATAACACAGAACACACTATAACAATCTTCACCATATGAGATAAGATGTTCTTTCCTTAAAATTTTCTATATCCATTAAAATCCACTATCTTTAATTTTTTCAATAAAAATTTTCATTAGTGATTTCTTTTTCTTAAATCAAGAAACATGTTCTTCGTAAGCGAGTTTCATTAAATGAAAGAAAAAAATGTCAACTTTTCAACCCTATTTGGCTCCATTGCCGAAGGATAGAGACAAATTTTTTTTTAAAATTATCTCTGAAATATAACTTTCTTGAATAAAAAATGAAGTCAACTAATATAGGAGTTGCAGTCAAGTGATCTCACCCTACGTAAAGTTGAAAAACTTTGACAACTTCTCCCTACAGGTGTAGCCAAAGTGTCCCCAAGCAAAGTATAATTTGAGTTTAAGAAAACTATTTAAATTTTTTATATAACTTAGTTATATTATAAGAAAATATTATATTTATTCACATAAAAAAGAGCACAAAATAAAAAAAAATTATTTTGTGCTAATAATACTTGGAGAACTCTCCCTATAAGAAAGTAACTGAAGGCGAGCTATAATGACTCCGAGATGGAATCATGTTGGTGTGTACAAAGTGCCCCCATAATGATTTCTTATAGGAGTGCTAAAAGCCCCAAGATAGATGATTAAATAAATAAATAATGAAATTCAACATCCATTTTTAACAAAATTATTTTAATTCATATCAATGAATTCATTTTTTTGGATAAATGAAGTATATTCTTGCCTTATAAAGACATGCAATGTACATCTTCATTTTTCATTCTCTTATTCTTTTTGCATATGCTTATCAAAAAGATAAGGAATCAAGGAACTAAATGTATAAATCTAAAAAGTCCTTTTGAGCTGCCCAACTATAGAATTGGTGAATTTCCATGTTGTCAAAATTACTCAGCTGCCGCATTGTTGAATTACTCATCTGCGTAATTACCAAGGTGTCAAACTGCTCGACTGTCAAATTGCCCAGCTGTTAAATTGCTTAATTGTTTAGTTGCCAATGTGGGTAAACTTCCTAGCTAGATAATTGATTAGACTGTATAGTTGGAGAATCAATCAAACTGACTAACTATTGAAATGGTCAAGTCATCCAACCACCAAACTGTCAAGTTCAACTACATGACAGGACTTGATAAAAGGCAGTAGGACATGACATAAAACTACATGAAATGACGTAAAATTATTGGGCATGACCGAAAGCTACTAGAAATGACATAAAATTGTTAGATATGACTTAAAATTATGCATCTTTATATGTTTTTTTAAACAATAATCAAAGGACAGCCAGAGCTTATAAATAAGGGACAAATGCAAAAATAAGCAGGTTAGAGGTAGGCATTCTATTCTTATGGGCTGCTCCTCTCTCTTTCTTTCTTCATCTTCTGCTCAATGTTAATAATATTTGACATAACCCAAAGACATTACACGACTCTACGCTCTAAAAGGATTCAACACAAAAATTTGGTCAATGTTATGTAGCAAATGTTTTAATTTCCAAAAAAAAAATTCTACAATTATTTTTAGGCAACAACATAATATATTTTTTTCCTAAACAAACACAAATACACACACCTCACATATGCATGGCCTTGAACCCAATATCTCTTGGCTGAAAGATAAAGCTCTCAACCACTAAGCCAAATTGGCTTATATAAATCATTAAGACGGGTTAATTACATAATAATTTAATTAATTATGGATTATTTAATGACACAAAAACATACTTATGCATTATTTATTGACAGCAAAAAAATATATTTGAAACTTTAATTAAATTGAAGTTTAGGTGTGAGAGATGGAAATACATAAGAATTGAGTGATATGTATGTAAATCTTTCTAAACTTTGCTCATTTATCAGATCTTTTAAATTTTAAACAAATAATCAAACAATTTATTCTATCTTAAGCTTATTATACAAAATAATTTTCGGAATGAACTGTTCAAAACTTATTATTAATGTATACTACCTCATTAATTATGAATATTACATAACACGGTATGTTCTTACATATCTACTAGGGGTGTAAACGAGCCTAACACGAGCGAGCCATGTTTATATTTCGAGCTCAAAAAATGTGTTTGTTTTCGACTCGTTTGCTTAGCGTGCCAAACAAGAGATATTCACGAAAAAAGAGTCATTTTAACAACCATAATCATGTAGCTATAAGACAATAAGGTTTTGAGCAAGATTTAAAAATTATTATTTATATTAAAACATCATTTGAATATTATTTAATAATTTTTATTCTATTTTCTTAATCAATATTTTAATTAGTTATAAAAATTTGTAGCATTGTAGTCAATTAGATTTTTTTAAAATACTACTTAATATATACTTTATATATATATAAACTTGATGAGTAGTATTTCGAGTCAAAACGAGCCGAACATGAAAGAACACATCTTAGTTCGTGTTCGGCTTGTTAACTTATCGAACGAAACTAACGAGCCAAACACGAGCTTCTTGATGAGTCCAACACGAGCTGTTCGCGAACAACGAACCATTTTGACAGCCCTAAAATCTACCATCTAAATTTTACTTTTTTTGCTTTTATAACATTTAAAATTTTCACATCATATTAAAAATACCCTTATTTTAACTTTAAAACATAAAAGACATTTTTTTGCATAGATAAAATGTTATGAATGTAAAAATTAAACTGTATCTGCTAGATTTGTAATTACAGAAAATTGAGCGGTTTGTATGTGAATATTCCTTAGGTAAGGTGTAGTACAGTCTCGTGTTGTCGTACATCTTCCAATCCTGTACTGTCACCAACTCGTCACCATTGTACCCCTGGAACTCAATTTTAATTTATAATTGATCGGACGGAAAGCTGCAGTAATCTGATTCGTTTTCACACCAAACGGACCACAAAGATTAAATTCGATTTAGATAAGAATCTACTTTCTAACTCTTCACAACTTCTGGCAACGATTTATATTAAAAAAATAATAATAATGATTAATATATATATACTTCGGTCTATTGGTTGACATTCTCAGTATAAGATCCCTCAAGTAGGGAGTTCGAATCTCCTCTGACACGGTTGGTCTTAAGGAGATGATGCTTGAATTAATAGACACATTACGAATAGCTAGAGACTCGTATAATAGCCTCTGGTCCTCTCTATCTCTCTCTATGTTTATGCGTGTTCTACTTATCTAAAAATAGATTTAAACAAAAAATATAATATCAAAAATTTCATAAAGATAACTTCACCCAGTTATTTTTCATAATTTGGTTGTGTGAGGGTTACTTGTAGAGCATAACATTGCAATCAAGAGTTAATAATTTATTTTAGAGTGGAATAGCAATAACATAAGAGTCTCAAATTTGAATTTAAATGAAAAAAAATAAGTACAATATATGCCTTGGTACCAACCTTCAATAGGATAATGTGCATAATTGATGGAATGATTTAATGGAAAGGACATGGCATAGCAATGTGAGAGGAAGAAGATGAAATGAGATTTTATTTGATATTGTAAAAGTGAATAAAAATGATATATTTTACCAAAAAGTTGAAATTACACTACCCCCTACTAATTTTAGGTACTAATCATTAATCAAGTTTATTAAGAAATAAAGTATATATCAAGTATAATATAACAGCATAACATAGCAAACTATGATTAATAGAGGTTGGGGAGCTTTGTCTACATTATATCTTATCACTCCTCTAAAAGAACTTAAAGCTAAGTTTGACGAGCTATTTTGTATTGTCATTGGACATATAATAGATGTAGATGTTAGCAATGCTGAATGTGAGAGATACGTGTAAATTAGTTGGAAGAGACATAACATTAATATTATCATTGCTATGTTTTAAACAATTAGAAAATGGTTTTTTTAAAGTGATTGAAATTAGAGTAAGAGCCAACTAAAAATTATAACTTCTTACTTGGAATGCCAAATCACCAACATTATACACCTTATTTTATGTTAATGCTTATCTACATGCTTTTTACATTGAAGTGTTTATGAAGTAAGTTTGTCGTTGATATTATGAAGCAAATTAGCAAAGCTTGAGGACATCAAACTAATAAAACTAAGATCATTTTTTTCTTTTTTTATGCCTGCAAGATCAATCATGTAGTTTAGAGTTTTGGTGTAAATCATGCTAAATAGACTATATCAAATAGGTCAATTAAAAATTAATGGAGTTGTAGAGAAACTCAACTTGTACTAGGACCGCTTCTTATGCTTTGGGTGTTTGTCTAACAAGCAATGAAGTATGTTGCTCAAATTTTAAGTGAAAACCTCAATTTGCCCATCTGTAAGAGGGATAGAGCTTAATTTGCTGGTTCAATTGTATTTTGAAATAAGAGTTTGGTTTTTTATTTTAAAATTTTAATATTTAATTTTCAATTTTTGGATTAGATTTGAACTTTATTAAATAAATAGAACCAAAAAATTTAAATTCTATTGGTCTTAAAAAATTAAATTCACTTAAGAAAGAAAATAATTAAGCACTTAATTTGCTTAGTTTGGGTTAATCAAATATTCTAATTTTGTTAAGATGATGAAGAAATAAGAAAGGAGTTTGAAAATTTTTATTTTGCAATAGAACATTAATTTTTATTTATTTTAGATGAATGAAGAGATTTTGATTTACTTAAAATTGAAATGATTAAACCAAATTACATTATAGTTGGGTTTGAATAGGTTATAGGAAAAAAAATGGTCTGTTTGATTTTCTAAATTTTGAATTTTAATTTCACTCAATTTGGTCAAATTAGGCTCTATCACCGACCATTACTTTTATCCATCTATGTTATCGAACATCATGTGGGGCGCAATTTCAGTACTTGAATGTCTGGTCTAACCAACCTAAGTTTCTAGATGTGGTTAAGGACAATTGGAAGCATTCTTATAGTGGTGATGAGTGGTTTATACTATGGAAACTTCAGAAAAGCTGGTTGCTGCTCTTAGAACTGGAATAGGAGTACATTTAGTAATGTCCCTATTCGGGTTATTGAGGCGAAAGCTACGGTTCCTAAGTTGGAGATGATAGATAAAGTCAGTAAATAAATACAATTAGGAATTCATGGGGGCTCACAAGAAGTTGATGGAGGCTATTAAATATGAGGCAGATCTTTTAAAGCAAATAGCTGTTGAGGTGATGCTCCAAGAGGAAGATAGGAAGTTTAAGTTGCATCATGCCTCCATTAAAAGCAAACATAGAGCTAATACCTTTATGAAAATTAAGGATGATAATGACAACTAGTTACATAATCAATCCAAGATTGGTTACAATGCAGTTTAATATGTCAAAAGATTATTGTTGGTACAAAGAACAACAACCTTATCAAGAGGCCTTTGATTGATGAACATCGAGATTATCTTGGTAGACTTGATTTTACAAAAAAACATTGCGAGGAGGAAATTTGGTTGGCACATTACACTATTGATGATAGTAAAGCGACCAGATCAGATTGTTTCATAGGTAAAAATGCTGGAGCAGTGTCAATAAGGAGGCGATCAATGTGATTCAAAGTTTCTTTAGCGGGAGAAATTTGTGTAAACACTTCTCTACATGCACCATTGCACTTATTCCAAAAGACAATTTTAGAGATTCATGGAATCATTTTGCCTGATATGCCTTACTTCATTTATATCAAAAATTATCAATAAAATTTTGGTTGCAAGATTACAAACACATTTATCCATTATTATTACGAACCGAGAAATGGGGTAATTTTTAATTTACCTGGGATGATTAATAGAATAATACGATAAGTTCAAAATGAACTCAAATGTTTCAAGAGATCTATAAAGTTGTTCAGGTCATTCCTCAAACACTTTACCACGAAAGGACGGGATATCACTGATAATATATTATTAGCTCAGGAATTGATTCATGATTTAGACAAGAAGTGTTGAACTAACAATTTAGTTATGAAACTAGACCTATAAAAGACTTATGACACTATTAGTAGAGACTTCATATTATAGGTGCTGAAGGGGTGATGTTTCAATCCAAAATTTTGTACTCTTATATCTTGTTGGCTGGGGGGGATAACTATATGAATCTATTGAATGGTTTATTCAAAGCTAATAGAGGGATTAAATAGGGTGACATTTTGTACTCTTATATCTTGTTGGCTAGGGGGGATAACTATATGAATCTATTGAATGGTTTCTTCAAAGCTAATAGAGGGATTAAATAGGGTGACTCTCTCTCCCCTACAATTTTTAAACTGGCCTTTGATTATTTTTCTCTCATGATTAATGAGTTGCAATATATACATCCTTCAACCCAATTCCATCACAAAGAAAAATGGTTATTAGCCATCCTACTTATGCTGATGACACTATTATATTTACAAAAGTGCAGGTAAAGACTCGTTGTGCAGAACAACCAACTTGCTCTCTCAATTCCAAATGATCTCATGCATTAATTTTAATAGTGCAACATGTCAAATCTTCAAGAGCAAGAGGGTGAGGATATCGCTTGCCAATTGGATTATGGATTTCACTGATTTCAATATCTCTAGCCTCCCTCTTAAATATCTTGATGTGCACCCACTTAAAGGTAGGGTTAAATAATCGCAGTTTGAGGGGTTGTTGAGAGTCTCATAAAACATATCAATGATTGGAAAAATTAATTCCTATCTTATGGGGGTAGGACCACTCTCCTCAAAAGCATTCTGAACATCATCCCCCTTTATACAATACAGGTTTTAAAAATGAAATCTAGCACAACAATCATTTGAATTATGTTTTAACAAATTACTTTGACCAGAGAGAACTAAAAAGGAAACATTGGGCGAGTTGGAAAAAATTATGTAAATATGGTTTCAAAGAACTTAACCATATTGCAAAGATTAATGTCATTAAACTATGGTTCAAATTTAGGGCTAGTATCTCACTATGGGTCATGTTTATGCACTCAAAATATTGTAGAGACACATAGCCTTGCCAAATAGATTTCAAAACAGGAAATTCTAAGGTTTGGAAAGCTATTCTCAAAACTAGGGAATGGGCAAAGAACTACATTATTTGGGATATTGAGAATGGTGATGTGTCCTTTTTCATGGAAGATCTGCCTGAGGGGAATAAAGAAGAGTGTGAGGACTTTACTGTGGTTGATTTCTATATCAATAATGGTTGGAACATTAATCTCCTTAAGAATAAGATTGTGATAGATCTTTCTAAGTCTATATCTAAGATCCCAATAGATGTAACAAAAAAAGATAGGATGGTTACCAATTTACCCACTATATTTTCAATAATTAAAGAGATATATTTGAAGCTACACTCATGGAGTCCAAAGAACTGGGGTAAACACATTTGGAGAAAAAACATATCACTGTTGATATCCTTCTTATTTTGAGATTTCACACAAATATTTTACCATTTAATGATATCCTTAAATTAAAAAGTTTAAGAATACCTTCAAAACATGTTATGTGTAAAAAGGAGGAGTCGAGGGATCACTTGTTATTTTATTGCCCCTTTTCTTGAGGGGTTTGATCTAGGATTGATGATTTATTTGGTATCATTATGCCGGTAGGGGGTGACATAATTTAGACGATTGTCTTTTGGGTTGGAAAACACAGCCTTTTCACTTATTACCATATAGTTGTTTGGTTTATCTAGATGATGTGTAATAATGTGAATTATGATGTGGAGGGGGCATAGGAGTAGAGGACCATAAAGTTGTGGCTAACATTTATGCTATATTTGCAAAATTAATCGTTATGGTGGCATTTTCTTTAACTTTCTTGATCCTATTGAGGATTCTGATCAGTCATTAAGAGAATAGGGTTTTCATCAGGTGGCTTATGAAATTAAGTGGTGGTGGTCGGCTAATGCATGGATTAAGGCTAATATTGATGGTAGTTGGAGCACTAATACAGCGAGGGCATGCAGGGTATTCCAAGGAAGTTTTGGTAAATGTGTGTTCTTTCTTCTTCTCCTATTGACGTTAACTCTCCTATTGAAGCTGAGTTACGTGTGGCTTGGTTAACCTTAAAAGCTATCATATTTTTCAATTGGAGGTACATTCATATTGAAAAAAACTATTTGGAGCTCTTTCTTTATGTTAAGCAAGATAAATATCTGTCGTGGAATTTGATAATTCTTGTGCGGTAAATATTGCTTCTTGCTAGGGACATGCATCTTTTATGGAGTTACATACAAAGAGAGGGTAATTTGCCAGTCAATTAGCTTACAAAATATGTATCTCGAGTTGATGAGGTTAATTTGCCGTGCACTCACCCGTATACTCTGAAATGCTTGATCGATAATGAAAAATTTGATACTCCTTATATCCATGCATAAGTGCTATATTTTTTTGCTATGGTGGTCTTATTATTATATTGGGTGGCTGCTGATTTTCTCGTTGCTAGCTTGAACTGACATAGTTGTTTTCGAGTTGATGCTTCTGCTGGTGGGTTTATGTCTTGATGGCTACAACGGCATGTCTCAGGTTCCCTAACCCAAGACATGTTTGAGCCTCACTGGTTGAGATTTTCTTGGGGACTGCTGGTTAACTTCTATATTTTATTTAGCTGGATGGATTTTTGCTATGATTTCTGGTTGCGTTGGCTGCGGGTTTATGTTTATTTGTGTTGCTAGCTTTTGAAAGTTGTTTGGGGATGGAGAGAGGCTCGGTTTTTTATATATTGCTGCCTATTTTTTTTGAGCCTTTGGCCGGAGATTTATGGTAATGTGATGATTAGTGGGGTTTTTATGCTGTTGTTCTATCATTGGTGAGCTCAGTGTTGGTTAGGAGGTATTTGGAGAACCAATGATGATTTGTTACTTGGGGATGCTAATTTTAAACTTCAGTTAGGATTTTTATTGATTGTTGCTTCATCCTTTGAAAACTTCATTTATTATATATTATCTCTTTTCTTGCAAGATTACATTACAGTGGCTTGATAATTTTTGGTTTGACGGATGCTAGACAAATACGTCGCAAAAAAGAGGATTTCATTCAAGGGACTCCTTTTGGTGAAGGAAGCTATGTTATTGAATGATAGTTATTGTTGTTACTAGGTATAATTATTAGTATTTTTGGAGCCTTTCTTTTTTAGGTTACTTGTTTTTTTTTAAGCACTTTTTGTTTGAGTTGAAAGCAAGGTGATTGAAGTATTAATGTACTTATTTTGCATTTTTTGAGAGGGATCCCCTAACCTTCAAAACTTGTAACCAACTTTTAATGAGCAATAAAGTTATCTATGTGTTTCCAATCTCTCTCTCTCTCTCTCTCTCTCTCTCTCTCTCTCTCTCTCTCTCTCTCTCTCTCTATATATATATATATATATATATATATATATATATATATATATATATATATATATATATATATATATATATATGATGCCTATCAACTCTTTCCTATTGGTATAGTTTCCCAATTAAAAATAATAGCGTATAATTTAGGTAAATTAACTAAATTAAATACACTAATCAAACAATTTGACAAATACATCCAACAACCAAGGGTACAATTGTAAACATCTACCGATTCTCATCGCCGCTCATTTTCTTTCCCTATCCTTCCTCTCTTCCCCAAACTCCCGCTCCAAGTCTCCTCTCTTCTCCACCCTATCATTCACCGACGTACACCGCCGGCGAAAATGATGCACATGACCTTCTATTGGGGCAAAACCGTCACGATTCTCATAGATTCGTGGCGCACCGATTCATGGCTCTCCTACCTTCTCTCCCTCGTCGCCCTTCTCCTCGCATCTGCCTTCTACCAGTACCTCGAAGATCGCCGCGTTCGCTTCAAGCTCCTCTCAAAATCTAGTCCCTCGTCCCTCGAGATTCCCTTCCTCTCCCGCGCTGTCGCAGGACGATCGACGGCGAGTGTTTCGGCTGCTGTTCTTTTCGGAGTAAACGCCGCGATAGGCTATCTCCTCATGCTTGCTGTTATGTCCTTCAACGGAGGTGTTTTCCTGGCAGTGGTAATCGGGCTAGCGTTGGGTTATTATGCTTTCCGAAGCGGGGTGGAGGAGGATCTCATCGCCTTGGATAAATCGTGCCCCTGCTCCTGATCTAATCAAACTGGTATGTTGATGTAGATTCTGTGTTGGTGTGATTTAGTTTTGTTGAGGAATAAAAGGTTGCGTGATCTATGTGTTTGTGCGGTGCGAGTTTCTGTATTGTGGATTTGGGAGAAGAAATTAAAAGTGGAAGGCGATGGGAAGGAAAACGCAGGTGCTGTATTGGTTGTGCATTTTTGTCTACAGATTTACAGAAATAATAAGTTGTTTACTTCATATTTACTATGATCTTGTTTGCCTATGTTTTGACATGAGTGATTATTAGGTTTCCATGTTTTGGATTTCTTGTTGCAGTTTTCTCTATTTCCTCTTAAGATTTAAAATAATGAATTGGATAGAAGCCATAAAGGGGCTATGTGCATTTTAGGGTTTATTTGATTGCCCTTGGATATACGGCATGTTGGAAAAAGGATGTGACAACGAATTGTTATTTTTGAGAAATTTCTGAAGATGCTTTTAAACAAAGAATTTAATATTGATTTCTTATTGGGCATTGCTGATTGCCATCAATTACTGACCCGTCACTTCGCCCGTCAATGAGATGTATGACGACGTGTTGGCCAAAGAAATATTTTTCGACCTATTTGGGGGTGATTCCTTTGGTTGTGAGAGTGACATGGTGGATGGATCAAGACCATTGGGCCTTATTATGTTTAAGTTAAATAGAATTTACCAAATCCAGTTAATTCGATCATCTATGAAATTGCGAGTTTCTTAAATTTATCTTGCAATCTAGTTAATAAGATGGAATGCTGGAATAAATGTTGGAACACGAAAAAATTTAATTTACAGGCTATTTGATTTAATTTTTATTTTCTTATGTTTAATTAATTCTATATTAAATTCATGACTCAAATTTTATTTAAATTATGCAACAAAAGAATTTGATGCGCATGACTGTAAGATGGTACTAAATTTTAAATGTGTTTATTATTATTAAGAACAAAAAGCTTTTCACTTTGTTTATTAAATAAAGAAAATTCAAATTATATTTATATACATATTACTAACTTGCAAATTATTTTATTTTAAGTATTTTTATGTTGTGAAAAAAATAAGAAATATATCTAATATTTAATCTAATATGTATATCATATATCATGTATCTACGCCCAAATTCTTTTGAATTCGATTGATCAAGTTTTCGCGAGACATTGAATCGGTTTCAACAGATCTCCAAGAGTGAACCGCTTTGAAATTGAATTGTCAACAATCTAAAACTCTAAGGTTCAACTCATTTAAGGTCTTGAGTTGTAAAAATCAAATATTGTTCGGTCAACGAAGAAATAGCCCCAATTTGTCCTATGTACAAAGCTATTGCAAGGACATCTATTCACCAAAGATATTCACTCGAAAATTTTGACAACCCGCTAGGAGTATTCCATAGTTGTCAAAAGAAATCGAAACAAATAATCGCTCTCAATCTAAGGGTCTTTTTGGCGCAGCTGCAGCTTTTCAGATTTGCAGCTGCAGCTGCGCTGCTCAGGAAGCTGATGTGGGGAATCTGACTGTTTATTTGGTGCAACTGTGTGAAAATAGTTGTGGAGTAGTTTTTTCTGTAAAAATGACCAAACTACTCTTATTTGTTAAAACTGTAAAAAAATTATTATGTATTTATATGTGGAGGTGTAATTTATGTAAAAATTTTAAAAATATTATGTATTAATTATTCTTATGAAATAAATTAAAGTTTTATATACGTGTATATATATATTTTTTAAATTTTTATAAAAATATTTAAAAGTATGATATTTTGTGTTTGTATATATTTATAGGAGCAATTTAAAAGTTTAATTGATTTTCTATAAAAATAATTTTGTTTATTTGTAAAAATATATGTTATTAAAATATGTTTATGTATATATGTATGTTTAAAAATTTTATGTGTATATGTATGAAAAAATTTTAAATTTTAAAATCTTTAAAAACTTGTCTCCATCCTCGAGGGGAGGGGAAAATCGCGTGCTAGATAGGGTTTCGTAAAAAGGGGCAGCGAGGTAAAAGTGGCGTCGCGGAAGTTAGGCAGCGGCACATACCCAGCTTCCCGCTTTCCCCTACGAACCGCAGGAAGCAGCTGCCTCACTGCCAAAACAAATGACGAAAACATAAAAAAAATGGCTTCGTGGCACCGCACCGCATAGCCCTCCCAAACGGGCCCTAAGACTTGCCTGGTGTTATCAGCAAACTTTCACACGCCAAAATCATGTTCTAAAACGCAAGTTATGTCAAGTTCAAATTATGTACCTTTTTGTGATTGAATTTTGTATCTCATATTGGAATGCCAGTCTTGTTCCACACCCTAAATTAGAATTCATCGAACATGCATGACATGTAAAGTCTATCACATAAGAGGACACAAGAAAATCTAGAGTCTTATCTGAAATGTTAAACATCGAGCTGAAATTCTCACTTGAAAATCTATCATATTCACTCCAGGTTTTCTTGCTAATTTCTTTTTATAAATTGTCTGAAGTTATCGTCTTGCATCTCAACTCATATTTTATGGAAAAAATATTACGTTCAGAGTCCAAACACAATCTACATCCGAACAACGGACACGAGACACCGGAGGCGGTTTTTTTTTTCCTCCTACACTCCTTCCAGTGTATTGCGTCCGCTGTCAGGACATAGCTTTTTGTCCGGTTTCCGGACACAATATTTTTTATGTTTTATGAGTGTGATTTTAGTTGGAGGAATAAATGTCAATTTGTTTAAAGTTTTTTATTTTCATAATGATTGAGCGCTTAAGAATGACACAATAATATTATTATAAACAACATAAATTAGTGATTAAATTAGGAGTTATTGTTAATACTTAAGAACACAATTAAATAATTATGAAGTATGAATAATCTTTAGTTAATCCATATTTAAGACCGTCATCATCAAAGGTCATTTATAAGTTAACTATAGTAGGTTAAAAAAGTATCATTTCATATTTCATAAATTATTAACATTTTTTTTTCTAGCATCTAATTTCAATAATGATCTTAGTGTGCAAATGTATGTCAATAAAGTGTATTTAATACTAAAATTAATATGTTGATGCCATGTTTTATTTTAAATTTCATATAGCAATTTGAAATCAACATCAAAATTACTAATCACATAGATTTATATGATATGATTTTGAAATATACAAAATTCAATAATGTAATAATTTAATACACAATTGTTTATATTTAAGAAGGGCATAATTTAAAAGTAAAATTGACAATAAGGAAAAAAATTAAAATGGGATAATGAATGTCTAATTTTAGTTATAAACCATAATCCTTATAGGACTTTAGTTGACCACTAAAAAAATCTCCAAAGCATGAATGACCAACATCGTGCTAGGTCTAACTCGGGCTACTACACTAAATGGAAAGTATCATTGATGCCCCTAAAAATACATTAGTTAAGGGAGGTTTTGGAACATTCCATTAATTATTTCTCAACAACCTTCAACTTAGAGGATTAGCACATCAAAGTGGTCGTACTTTGGTTAACTCGATCAAGTACTAGAAAGTAGTAATGGTTTAAGTTCATGGACATGCGTGATGTGAGATATAAACTATATAAAAATTATAGATGTACACCATAAAATAGCTGTCATGGGTCGTCTTAAGCGCAAATGGAAGCACTAGACCCAATTTATTTTCAAGATAAACAACCCATATAGCTGATTAGCCACACTTATCAACTACATCTACATATGTTTCAGCAACAATGATTACCCATGGAAAGGACCTGATGAGTTCCTCCCCTGAGCTAGCCTGCATATGCTATGCTCCATCTTTGAGTTGGCTTATTAGTCATATTATCCCCTCACAAAATCACCTAAACATGAGAGGGGAGGTGACTCCCTAGAAATTTATCACTGCCCATGCACATTTATGAGCCGCCTGTCACTCATGATGACCCTTCAATGATAAATCTCAAGCAAGCCTCATACAATATGACTTCTGATATCCTATTTTCTATTTATTTCTCTTTTGTAGCCCTTTAAGGGTCAAGGGCATTTTATAGAGCATATAAATAGAGGAGTCCTTAATCCTTTAGGAGGAGGGGGGCAAAGGAGGGAAGAAAAAACCTATAAGAAGTAAGACACATGATTGGATCCTATCTTTCTCCTCTGCCTCCTCTCATCTCACAAGTTCTCTTCCTGGTTGAGTGAATCTAAAAACTATGCGAGATACGCCATCCTAAAAAGATTCAACAATGGTGATAGAGCTAAGTTTAGAAATTTCTATCATGTCACGAATTATCTGTGAATCTATAAATACAAGCCATTAAGTTAAACACGAGTTTCTAAATTTTTTATTTCTCATCTTTAACTTGCAAGACAATGGATTTGATTGATTCATATAGTCTTACTTGAATCTACTTTTAAGTGAAAAAAAAGAATTCTCCCTCTCTTTCTTCTATAAATAGAAATCTTTGTTGAAAATATGCTGCTCTATCAATAAAAAAAATTAAAAAAAAAAAGAAAAAAGAAAAGAGTATATAAACTCAAGCCCTTATCCCTCTTCTCAACTATTCTTCCTCAATTGTTATATTTATCAGTATATGAGTGTTTCCAAGGCAAATTTAAGTGCTAAGAGAATAATGCACAAGGATGGTACTTATTATTTGATGCCAAAATATTTAGCCATAAAAATTTAAGTGGTGTCGCTAACATCCGGAGCACAATTTTTACATATAAGAGACGACGAGTGAGAACTTTACAACTCATAAATGATCAATTTTATGGAAGTAGAAAACTTATAATCACTAGGAAAAGTAGTAATCAGTATGAGTTTTCTCACAAGTGCCGTAGTACTATGATTATTTTCCCCACCATTTTCAACATTTATACATAAGATGATACTTTTCCATCCCTTCCTAGACCAAGACTAAGATAGAACTCTATCAAATTTTTTGGAGAAAATATATAATTTTCAAAATCTAAATATAAGCAAAATTTCATATACACATGATAAAAAATGTAAAATGGCTAAGATTTCTAAGCTAAAAAATGGGGAAAAAATACATGAAGTGAACAATCGTATGAAATTATTATCTCAATATTGTAGGAAAAATATAATCTTTTTTGAGGAGTGTAAATCTCCTCAATTGAACTTAATGAATTAAACTTAAGCTAATAGTTTCAAACGCCTTGCGAGAAACCAAAACGATCAAATATGATAAAAAAACTCTTCAAAAATTAAAACAAAATAGAACATTGACTTGAATGATGGATCGATATGGTGACCACAAATATAAATTAATTCTCCATCACTCAAGTCAATCTATCAACTCCCTTTTTCAAAGTCTTCTTGGAGTATGATGAGTGTTAGTCAAAGTCTTCGAGTCAAAGTCTTCGAGTTTTAAAGTTTTAAATAACAAATTTTAGATATTTCGAGTCAAAGTCTTCAATTAAATGATTGTTTAAACATCAATCAACAAGATTAAACCAAATATTATCAAGTCAAGACAATACAAACTAATATAATTAAAAATCACGTGATGGAATAGACATTATCATCTGACTTCTAAAACAACAAAAAAAAAAATAGTTTGAAAAAAAAAAATCAAAAAAAGGTAAAAAAAAAAACCCTTAACAAAAAGAAAAAAAAAAGCCCAAAAAATGTTAACATGAAAGAAATGAAATTTGATAGTTTTCCAAAATAAAACCCAAATATGAAAAATTTGCGTTGTTATAACAAGTTCGTAAGGAAATTAAAACCTAAATCAATGCGATCAGGTTATCCTCAATAGAACTGTTCATGCAGACAAAAAAAATATGACATCAGTACTACGCACGTAGAAGTAACGTGCGTAGCCAATAAAATCACGCCACTACACCACGCGCGACAATGAAAAAAAACGACGCAGTAATACGGGGAATACTCCCCCCTGTGTTATTCATGTGTTATTGCGTGTTATTTATGTGTTATTGCGTGTTATTCATGTGTTATTGATGTGTTATAGTGTTATTATAACACCAAAAATATTCTCAGGACACAATAACACATGAATAACACACAATAACACTTGAACAACACGGAGAATATTCCCGATAGAGGAAAAAACGGCGCAATAACACGAGAGAATATTCTCCCCCGTGCTATTCATGTGTTATTATGTGTTATTCATGTGTTATTAATATGTTATTGTGTTATTATAACACAAGGAATATTCCCAGGACACAATAACACATGAATAACACAATAATACATGAATAACACAGGGAGAATATTCCCCGTGTTACTGCGCCGTTTTTTTTTCTCTATCGCGTGAGATGTCGTGGCGTGATTTTATTGACTGCGCACCTTACTGTAAGTACGCAGTACTTAAGAATTATTTTTTCCGTGTATTATTCCATAGTGTATTATTCCATAGTTATGCTGTTTTATCGAAATCACCAAATCTGGGACGATGAAATTAATACTTTCGTGATGCTTAATCCCTCCCAACAGACAACGTAACTGCACAGTTTCCGGCGTTCGATGGAGTGAGAAGAAGGAAATCCTGCAATTTCAAGCGATGGCGGTCGCGAGGGCGATATCCGGAAGCCTGTCTGTGAAAGACCGTTGGATTCTGGCGGCATTCAGCACGACCGCAGCGGCCCTATCTCTCACTGGATCCGCCTTCATTGTTCTCTGCTACATACTCTTCAAGGAACTCCGCAAATTCTCCTTCAAGCTTGTTTTCTTTCTCGCCCTCTCTGTATGCTCTCAACTTATCCCTTTCTTGGGTTCTTTAGTCCATGATGGAAGTAGGTGGAATAGGGTTCTGTCCATTTATTCTTTTTTTGCTCCTTATTCTATGGTGGAACTATAATAGGTGAAATTAGGGTTCTGTTCGTTTTTTTTCTTTCGCGTGCTTTAAAACTACGGGCGTAAGGCATTGCATATTTCTAATTTGAAACTCTCGTACTGCAAAACTGACAGTTAATTATCAGGTGGGTGCGAATCGTTTTGTCGCATTTGTTGTTTGAAGGCGTGTGAGATTTGGTACTTGTGATTATACTTAGATATGGCTTGGTGTAGCGTGTTAGCTGACGGTAGCTGCTCCTGCAATGAAGTAAGGAGATTCAAACTTCGGTTGTTATTTCTTGTCAGATCTTTCGAGTTGGGTCTTAGTAATCAGAAGCAAGCGATAATTTTCATTCCCAATGACAAGATGGAATGAAATAGTAGGAGGAGAAGACAAGATTTTGTGGGAGCATTCAGTATTCCTCTGTCCATGCAAATAACGTCGGAGGGATGCATCCATTTTTTCCCTTTAACACATATCCATATTGCCTTTGAAGTCCCCTTACTTTCCAAAATGGCATTTATCCCTCGCAGTAGAGTAGTTTTTCATATCAGGATGGTTCTCTCTCTTTCTCTCTCTCTCTCTCTATATATATATGTACACACACACATATATATACATGAAAAATATGACTACATGAATCTCAAGAAAATTCAACGGATCGCACTACAATGTACCAAAAAGGGGTGGAACCAATGTCTTTTTGAGGAGGGGGGGGGGGGGGGGGGAGCAAACTGCCCCCCTCAACCGAAGATGAGATAATGGAAGAAAAAAATGATATTTTAGGAGGAACAAAATTGATATTTCAAGAGAG